>DWGR01005456.1:0-10359 GCA_018247715.1 Heliconius burneyi
TACGTAAGTAATTATTATTTTATAATTATAAATAAAGAAAATACAAACAAAAAAGATAAAAAATTATTTGTTTTGAATAACACGACCATATTCATTTGTTATTATGATTGTTTAATCTCTTGTAATCGAAGAAATAAAATAATGGAAGTTTTCGTTAAGAAATATCATAAAAATTTGGGGAATCGTACAGAACTGTACACGTAAGAGATGTTTGAATTATGGTATCATCAACGTTCATCCTATCGTTACATCTTCAAGGGTCGAATTTCACTGCGGTAGTCACGTATACGATTTATAATCTTAGAGCGAATGATTATTTCGGATAATTTCTAAGTTATAACAAAATTTAAAGACGCTTCCGACCGTCTTAAGCATAACCAAATAGTAATTAAAATTACAGTGTTTTTTTGCCTTTGAGCAACTAAAGTTATGCTAAGTAAAAGAATATGTAGAAAAGAACAATACTTTAAATAAATTAATAAAGAAAATGAGTTGTGGTACATGTGGTTTGTTCTCGTAGGTTTCCCTTGAATAAGAAATTCATGAGTGCAGATTGAGCACACAGAGATCGTATTTGCTGGAGGGATGCTGAATAAGGAACAGCCACACGTAAACGTAACATAAGTGAAAATTTAAATCGTTGCTTTGATCTGAGAACAAGCAAATGTAAGAGGTACATTGATTTTGGCTCTTGATACAGTTATAGAAGAGTTCTCCTTGTGTAACTTAAAATGTTAAATAGTGATATATGTAATATTTTAAAATAAATAAATATTTATATATTTTTTTAAATAAAATAGCTTAGACTAAATTTACATGGATTGTTTTACTTATTAATTTTAGCTTCCGGTCCACAGAGTTTTCCCTACTATTATATACAGACTCTACCTCTTTAGGGTTCAATTTTCAGGAAACCTTTGTTAGTGGCAGTAAAAGTGATAATAGCTATCTGCATGCCAAGTTTCAACTCGATTCGTCCGGTCATGGTTTGAGCTTTGCGTTGTTAGCTGAGTTAGTCACTTGGATGTTTTATGTTTTTTACACTCGCGCCTCTACAGCTTTTTTTCAAATAGTCAAAGAGAATACATTGTTACGGCGTACTGGTCACCACATTCCATTCATTAAGAATACAGTGTGTGAGTGGCGGAGGCCAATGCCTGACCAACGAGACCAAATACATTTATATATATATATATATATATATATATATATATATATATATATATATATATATATGTAAGCAATTAAACATATGTTCTATTAGGCATCGAACCCACTCTTTTTTTATGGTATGGTAAGGACAAGGCAAACGAGCGTTCGGGTCACCTGAAGGTAAGTGATCACCACCGCCCACGACCCCGTGCAACACCAGTGCACTCTACTACTAAGGATACTGTTAGATACATCTTAACCGCACCTTGCTTTTATAAAGTAAATTAAAGAAATATTTGAGACCAGTTGTGCCGCAGGGGCACAAGTATGCGACTGGTAACGTGCAAGTTTGATTCTTGTTACAGGAAAAAATATATATAGCGCAGCGTTGAGATTCGAAACGGATCTTAACATTGAATTCCCTCTGCCCAGACTACTAAGTGCGGGATGCAGCGTGTAGCTGAAAAAAAAATGAAATAAAAAAATAATAAATATAAAATAATATGAATTTTCAAATACATTATTAGATTTCGAACACTACAAAACTACTTACAGACGAAGTGCTACGCGACGCAGTGGGAATATTTAAGCTCTAAGAACTTATTGAATTACCACAAAGAATGTCTAACAGAGTTAACTTGGCTCGGTATTGATTATATTTTTTATTTCTATGGAGACGGACGTTAGCTTCGACCTGATATGCCTATAAGTGAAGTATGAGAAATTTATTTAAATTTCCATGTTGTTATTTTAAGTTTTCGTTGCAATTTTATTTATTTATAAAAGGTAATACTAAAAGAGGTCAAACTTCAGGTCAGGATGCGCTGAAATACATGCGACTGTACACATGAAAGGTTGTGGATTCGATTCTAATCTATAAAATTCAGGGAAAATTGGGAAACGGAAATATCTTACGTGTTACTTAATTAGGAAGTGTGACACTTCGTGCCTAAGTTCCTAAGAGGCTAAAAAGTATGGTAATTTTTTCAGCAATGTTTAAAGCCCCTTGTTTCCTTTTGAAAAATATTTAAACTGTTAAATTTATGTTTACAGTACAACATCTAATGAATTTACTATGAAGTCAATGTACATCCCAGTAGTTGAGTATTTTGGAAAAATATTTACTTGTTATTTGTTTTTCCAAATGTTACCAAAAAAGGCCTCAAATATCATTTTTGTAGTAAAATTGCACAGTGTACATTTTCCAATACACTCAACCAATTTTTCATTCTTTTTCCGTATATTTTAAAAGCAACGTGTTTTCACTTGTATGTTATTTCACAGTTTCCACGTTGTAGCACTATTTTGACATTGTTGGGTCAGTATCATCTTGTTTTACAGGTACAAACAAAATAGTGTGCTAGTTCAATATTTTATATGAAACTAATATTGGTAAAAGCGGAATAAGTTATTTTATTGAATTTGTAATTTCTAGTACTTCCCTGTAATTCACAATCAACCTTTGAAATTTGTGACGTACCTCAATTAAGTTATCACACCAATTAAAATTATTTTCTACATAGCTAAATAGGTATATAGGTAAAAATTAAACGAAACAGAATTTGAAAACGAAACGAAATAAAAAGTTTCACTGAGTTCTGATCATTTACCTCGAGAATGTAAAATAATTTTAATTCACTACTATACATTTTGCATCCCTCGCTTTTGTAAGTACATATGTAGCTCGTTTGTCTTTACTATTCTATAAAACAGATTAACATATTGAATAACTACTTTAACTTTAATAAAATTTTAAATCAAACTTAACATATAATTTACAAAAAAATAATTTATTAGTAAGGACACTTTCAATACACGAGTGTTATTTGATGTGTTTTAATTAAGCAATTTATTATTTCGTCGAAATGTTTAGCAAATAGCTACGTATTATGTGTGTGTGTGTGTGTGTGTGTGTGTGTGTGTGTGGTGGCTGATCAACAATTTTGTAAACACGCCCCATGAGCAACGTCGTTTATGAATAAAACATAATAATTAAATGATTTAAACGTTTCAGTCGTTTTTTCATGAAAATATTTGCATTTTGAGGTAAATGTTATATTATTATATTTATTTTTATTGTCTTCGTCCAGTTATATTTATATTGCAGCGTTTCTGCCCGCGGCTTCGCTTGTGGACTACACAGGTTTACGCTTTATCCCAGATGTATGTGCAGAGAGAACATAATGACAAGACAATAAGACCGTTCTTCTTTTTCTGCCAAAATTCAAGACTTTTCATGTTGAGTTACTATTAAACAATTATTTTATTGCTTTGACTCCAAGCTGTATCTTATATTATACCAGGCTCCTGGATGCATTTAGGCAGAAGGAACCTAGTGCATATAACCTGCTGACAAAGTTACCATGTAATATATACTTGGAATGTGTCATGAACAATGATTCGTTATTTTCATTTGACTCCGCGGGAGAATCTGCAAATCAAAGCTAGTAGACTTATAACATGTATGTGTAATTATGTATATAAATTCTTATTAATAAGTATAAGTTCTTAAAAATAATGAACAAAATGATGTCGCAACAAATATACATTTGGAAAATACATTTTTGTATAAAAGTCTATTAATATGCTAATAAAATAATAAAAAAAAACTCATAACAAAGTTGCCGCTAAGTTTTTAGTTTTCATTAACTTGTCCAATATTTAAAATAAATTCTTGCAAAGTAGAAATGAAGTAACTGAGGATCTGACTTGGAAGATTCATAGAGCTGCGTTTAATATTTTACAAAACTTATATTAGTTACACTGTTATTTGAATGTTATTTTATTTATACTTTTTCTATACATATTAATCTAAATATATTTTTATATACAACGCACCTTCACGCTTTATCCCATGATAATATAATATAGGGTAAGCTCAGGGAGTCTATCACTATAAGACACTACAGACACTTCAGAACTAGTCTTAGTTGACACCGCTCTAGTCGATCCAAAATGGACAAACGAAAATAAGTAATTTCCCCGAGTGGAGATCGAACCCACAACATTACACATTACGCTTGCAGTCACATACTGTTACACTGATACTTATATACATACAAAGATATTACTTAATAATTTTTTAATGTATCCTGTATCTCTACATTTTTTTCAAAGAAGACCAAGGAACTAAGTGTAAATCTAATATTTGGAACTTGCTGCTTATTGACACTTAGCTGAAAGGCCTGAGAACTTTTCCTACATTCAGCTAAATTCTCGAAAAGCCTTTGATATAATTCGAAATATATTATCATACTTGCATATAGCTAATTTCCATACTAAATTTAACTTACTAGTAGGTATACCACAAACTGACAGATGACTATGCATTGTTATGTAATAAAGCCAGCTATTTACTTTGAAACTTCCTTTGATGTCGCTCCAACTCAATCAGGTAGGTATATTTAATTAATATCGTTTTACCTAATTGTGTGTTAATGATTACGAGTATAATACAATAAATTATTCCATTATTTGTCTGGAGTTCAGAATAGCCCAAGTCATGATCGTGTTGAAAGCTACCTAGCAGGCATAGAGACTAGAGGAAGTTCACCAGCGTTTGACCTTTCAATTCAATTTAATTGTTTGTGGTACCTTGCCATAGTCAAGAGAATGAGCCTATCATGATTTGTACCATGACCAGGAGTAGTGCGACTACAAGGAACTTTCGGGCTACGGATTTAGGTTTTTCATCAATTTGGTTCTTAATTAACATGCTTGAAGTTGGTGAGTAGCTAAAACATTTTCACCAATGACAATGCTACCTACCATCAGGTATGCTCTTTGAGATACCAAATTTTCAGTAATTATACCGCCGCAGTTCAGGTCGCCATATTCTGGTCAACGTCTAGCAGAATGTACCACATACGGGTGAGGTTGACAATTCAATCCTAAGATGGTTATTGGCCCCTGTAACATCCCTCATTAAGGTTACAGTCGTGAGTACTCATAAAAATTTTGAAATCCCAAACTTATGTTACCGCACCAGAGGGCAAGATACTCTCAGCTCATTTTCCAAGAATCTACGGCAGTATATAACGGCGAGGCAATGCAACAGAAAGATGTCTCCTCAGTCTACTACCACGTGGGATCACTGACTACTGCAAAGTGTTCGATGCGTCGGGTCACTAAATATACACTATGAATTCGATTAAAGAGTTAAACTTAAAAAATGTGTAAATATTATGGAAATCAAACGTTTTAAGTTATACTAGCTAACCTTCATTTGAGAATGAAACGGGAATGGAAATGGAAATTTTCAGGAAGCTAATTCTCAAATGAATATATGAAAAAAAAAATACTTAATCGTCTCAACGTCATATAGAAAATATAATATGTAAGTGGCTGGCGCATTACATACATTTGTTTGTTATTAAAAGCTTACGAAGTGTAAGTACCGAGGTTTAATGCCTTTATAAATATATTTTAAATGAAATCAAATTAAATACTGAACTCAATTAATTAAACTTCCATATAACATTGAACCAAACAAATATACATACTCGCAAATGTAACAATCATAATATATGTATATATATATATCTTATGATTGTTACATTTGCGAGTATGTATATATTATGGTTGTCCAAATATTAGTAATAAAATCGTTGTTCATCATCGTTCGGTACCTTTCAAAAAAAGCTCGAAAAAGGGAATACTGGAGGGTTTTGTCACAAAATCGTAAGTCTCGTTCTTAAATTAAGCTGAAAAAATTAGACAAAGTATAACTTAGTAAGCTCATATTCAGGTGAGAAGTAGAAGAAGAAGAATAGAAGTTGAGAATAGATTCCCTCTGACTAATTAATTAGGACATTTTTTGTGGAATAAAGCGCCAAGCTCGAAAAACCAGATTGTCTATGCTTATTGCTAATGAGGGCGATGTGTGAAGCTAAAAATAATTCATTCGTATATGGGCTTCAAGAGCTTTTACTGAAGGCTCTTCAAAGAAGAAACTTTATATCAACCTAGATTGACGTACCCTGGGATAAGAGATGGGGTTGTAAGAGGGCGAGAAATGCAACTAAAGCTTATACGCAATGTGAAACATTGCTGACTTTTCAACAATTAATTTAAATTATCGAAAAATATATATTTAACCAAATTTGTTTGGTAAATAAAATTTTCACGTCTAAAACATAAACAATAATTACTTAATTACATTAGTGTCGTATATTTATATAAAAGCTGAAATTTCTTGAAATCCCATTTCCAAGATTCTTGTGAAAACATAACAATTCAACATTTGAGGTCGAGTAGCAAGTACACTTACTTATGTATATCTCTCGACTGTAGCGCTTGGCGTCGCCCCAATTTTGATCGTATGGCTATGATACTTTTGATAATAATACCAGCAGACGCCTGTCTGTACTTCATTGAAACTGACATGTCTGTTCGTGTAGTTAGTTATATATGTATAATATATATTGTCTCCACTTTACACCCGTAGGCTTGATTTCCATTCAGATAGTGGGTTGTTTTCCTCGGTCTGGTAAACAAAGCACGGCGTTGAGTTTCATTACTCAATAACAATATACCAACTAACTAAATTATTCCAATTTTTTTACACCGAACTTGCATCCACATAATCGTTACTCTCCTCTCTTTGTGTTGTTCGTGTTTATAATGAATTGTTCCGTTATATCCTCAATAACAGCATAATACATACAGACTATAATAAATATTTAAATCTGTAAAATAAATATTTTAGTCTGTATTTAAAGTGTTTAATTTTTGTATTGCCTCAAGGCCTGTACAGTTGTGTATTGTCTGTGAGTTTTATATATTACTAGGGGACTTCGCTCTTTGCTTGCTTTCTCACCAACCTCTGAAAATGTTTAAAAAAAAACATAATTTCATCTAGTTGCATTGCTTAGAATATACTTGGTAATATATCATGAAATCAGCCTGTTCGGATCCAGTGCTGGACGTAGGCTTCTCCCAAGGTACGCCAGAGCTCCTGATCCTCTGTCTTTCGCATCCAGATGAAACCAGCAACCTTCTACGGGTCGTCAGTCCATCGAGCTGGTGCCGATCCGCGGTATCCACTTAAGGACTAACATGCGGGATTAACGGGAATCGGTTCTCAGTATTATTCTTTATACAATTAAATACATTAGATGCGTTTATTTTATCAAACTGGACTTCTGCAGCGTATCAATAAAATTGATATTCTAAAAGCAATCACAGTTTTAAAATATAAAGATCAAAGTCCAATATCTAAATAACTTTTGTTATATCATTTTATACTTAGTTAAAATAATATTTTGAAACATATTTACTTTTGATTTCTTTACAGTCAGCCAGTAACTAAAGTAATGTTGAATATTGATACAAAGAAATAGAAATAGTAGGTCTCAAGTGCAAGCTCTGTAGTAAACCCGAACAACACAAATATTTTTCAAATTTACTTATTCACAACAATATTCTGTGGAATCTTGTTGATATGATATTGCAATTATTTAAATAATGTGGTCTCAATACCGTGCTCAAAATATTAGCCTGTACTTGTGACTTCCCGCTTCCGCGAATATGGGGATATTCACGTGAAAATAATATAGTGGGTTCTCTTGAAAGGGTTAACTTGATGATGGTAACATAGCATTCCTCAATTAACAACGACTACATATAAAAAACAAAAAAAAATAAAGATTTGGCTTGATTTTGTAAGATTATCAAAAGCGTTATCAACATTTGTATAATTATCTATTATTAACCTTATTTATATATTACAAACCACAACCGACTTCAAATAGTGAACCAAAAAGAAAAAAAACCTAACACAAAGTTAAATGTATTTCGGTATAAACAATATAAACAAAAATATTTAAATAAGTATTTTATAATTTTGAAGCCGGTTCGGTTCCCTGCTATGCGCCAAATTATGGAGGCATCGCGTGTTGAGTGGCGGAACTTAACGTCGTGCTTTGCCTCGTTACCGGGAAGGTGATATGAAAGTATTAAATATTTAATGGCCCTGAGTGGACATAGAGCCCAGCACCTGCTCCGTTTACAGTCGCACGCTCGTGCTCTTGCGCTTTCGACTGATCTTAAATTCTTTAATATTTATAATATTTTTATTTACTTTTAGTTCGCTCTATTTTTTATCATTTTTATTAGATGAATGCAACGCCACGTTAATAAAAACAGATGATAAAATCAAAAGTGGGAGCTAGTTTGAATTTATACACAGTTTATAATATAATATTTTAGTGAATGGTGCGGCGGCGCGGCGCGAGCGTTCGCGTTTCGTTGCTCCATGACTTATTTATTAAATGTATTGTATGCAAATGGCATACGATGATGAAAAATGATTTAAAATTTCTATCCCTTACAATCCTGGGACACGGTGGCCGAAAAATATTTTATATTTTATGAGGAAGAACTTTTTATTTTTTTATTTATCTTCAGTCTTAGCTTAGCTCGCGCTCACGCTCAGTGAGCTTTCCTATTTCAGATGAAAAAAACTAGAGTACTGGTACGACTTAAATCTCTCAATAGAAGATTGAGAGATTTAAGTCGTCGTTGTTAACATAAAAGTTGTAAAATTTACTTATTTTTCAAAAACCTTCAATGAAATATGTAAATAAAATTATAAATGTCAAATTCAGAAACTAATATTTCTAAGTACTATTAGTTTCTGCCCAGTGAAAGTTGTTACACAGCATTTGATTATAACGTGATTGTTGTTTTATTCATTTTTGAACTCTAGCAAGACAAATCATGTCGTTGAGTTCTGCCACTCAATACATCTTGACACCAGCTTATCACTATACGGGAAAAAAAGTGAATCTGATTTATAAGTTTATCTTCTCAATTTACGCTTAAAACATACAATATTTGCGTAACACCAATTACGTTGTATTTGTATCCTGTTACAAATAGTCTACCGCAATCGCTTAAACTTTGCATTCTGTAGGCATTTTCATTGTAAAATAAAGTGTGCTTATTAATCAAGGAGAGGCCCACTTTGATGGAATTAAATTACTTCGGAGTTGGTTAAAGGATTCGTGAGAGGTTCGAGTGGTTCCGTTGAATCTTCAGCTTAGGACGTTGTCTTTAAGGAGGCTAAGTAGTCGAGAACTTTAAAGTCAGGATATTTTAATAAAATTAACTACTATACCAGTTGTCTTGTGATTGGCTTACAGCTTCACGATTTTTTCGTAGGGTAGAGTAGATATATGGAATCTAGCGTTAGGACACTCCGTTCTTCACTCTTCCTCTAATGAAGGAAAATGTAAGTTATTATTATTACTTTATTTGTAAATCACAATAAGAGTATAAATACATATACATATTAAATACAAAATGCACAAAAGGCGGTCTTATGGCTAAGTAGTAGCCATCTCTTCCAGACAACCTTTAGAGCGAAAAGAAGCTGTCATTGTTATGAGCTGGTAGGGAGGTGGTGAATGTAATAAAAAATATTAAATAATAAAAAATTAAATATATAAGACAAATAATTATACAGCCATACATAAAAATCCATACACATACACACAAATAGATAAATACATAGTTTATAATTTATACTCTACTAAATGTCAACACAATCTATTTAAGGGTTATCATAAAGTGATGTCTGACAGCTTTTTTAAATGATAACAACGATATCCCGCCAAATATTTAACGGTAAGTTATTCCACAGTTTTATAGATTGTATTATAAAGGATTGGTCATGTATGTTTGTGCTTATGTGTGTTGTCCTTATGTGCGGGAATACACAAGGTCAGATTGCACAATAGCCTAACTTGATTCCCCGGGGATTTGATGAGTAAGTTGTATAAATGATGTAAAAAATTAAATCTGCTTCACGCCGCATCACGCACGCAGCATGCTAGACAGAGGAAAACTAGTGTTAAGACACTCCGTTCTCCATTTTCCTCCAAACTCTACAGATATTGTAGCGTGTTGAGTAGTAGAAATCAACCTCACGCTTTGTCTCTGTGTTATACTTATGGGATAATATACTCTGTTCCCCACTTTCAATATAAAGCGTCAAGCTAAAAATGCTATCAATTACAATATAATGGTTTAACATATATACTGATTTTAGAAAAGCGTTCGATATGGTAAAACATCAATTGTTATTAAAAAAAATTGAACACATGGGTATACATGGTAGTTTGTTAAGATGGATTGAGTCATACTTAAAAAACCGTTCGCAATTGGTATATATCCGTGGATTTACATCAGCACAATATAAAGTAC
>DWGR01005457.1:0-10358 GCA_018247715.1 Heliconius burneyi
AATTTTACTTATGACAAAGAACAAAATATCACAGATATGAAGGATTTACAAATATTACATGTACATGAAAATAAAAAATCACAATTTAAAAGAGATGAATGCAATAATACGCAAAATAATGAAAACAAGCCTGCCGCTGATCAAAATGCTCAATTAAATATCGAAATAATTATTAATAATGATGAATTAGTTAACACAGAGAACACAGATACCATAAGTAATGATAACCTAAATAGCTCTCAATGTATAACTCGTAATAATAATAAGCAGAAAAATGTTACACTCGTTTGCAAAGGTGACTCTAGAGCTATTTTAAATGGTTCTATTTATGAAGATCCCGTCATTGGCACGTGTTATGTATTTCCAATATTAAATAGAGTGACAATCAAAGATGATGTTAATATTCATGATGATGCTGCGGTTAACAGTGTCGAAACTGAAGTAGATAAAGTTTTTACCATTCATAATAACGTTGAGAACGAAGTAAATTTCGAAAGCTTAAAACTCCACGTAATTGTACCTAAAAATACCTATTCTAAGAAAAAAATATTTGCCAATTTGAGTGTTCGTTCAAGAATGAATAGAACAAATTTAAAACGTAAGATATTAGAATATGGCAATAAATCTTGTAAGAAAAAATATCGAAAAAGTAAAAATATTGATAATCCGAAATTAACCCGTACTTTGTCAGACATAGCATATAAGAAAGAGTATGAGAATCTCTTTAATTATTGGAAGTCAATAAAGTTCTCCTACTCACGACCTTTTCATAAAGATTATATAGATGTGTTCCATACATTAAAATGTTGGCCTATATTAAAAGTTCATATTGAGGAAGAAGATAAAAATGAATGTAAAGACTTGTTATTTATAGATGATGATGTTGAAAAAAAGAAACCATTCGATCCGTTACGACAAACATTAGCTGAAGAAATATCATCAGAATATGTTGAACCTCACCTTACCAGTGACCAAATTAATGAAATTAATTTTAGTATGGGTTTTGGTGAAGGGTCCGACAGAGTCATTCAAAATTCAGAAGATGGAGATAAATTTTCAAAATTTTCGGCTGCGACTCTGTCGGACGTAAAACATTGTCAGCCGTATTTATTGTCCGACAACTATGACAAATGTAATGAATTATATGAATCAAAAGTTAAGCAAATGGAAACATGTAATCGTTTCTTTTCTTACATTAATTTGCGAGATAAAATACGATCCTTTTTTAAAAAAAGTACGTTAGATTTACGTTACAATTGCTTTTTAGAAAATAATAAAAAAAACTATTTGGATTTTGATAATAATGGTTCATACTCTTACGATGTTTTTAGTACAGATTTTATTGAGCCTGCTTCCATTGAGACTTTAGTTAATGTAGTACAAGTGGGACAACAGCTACCTGTCAGTGCAGCAGCACAAAATCCTGTCACATGTGATCCAAGAGTAACACAAGTTACTGATGCAAGTCCTCAGTGTTCAGCAGAAAATAGTCCTCATGAAAATTCACAATCACCAGTCAAGACTGAATATACTGAATTAACTACTGCACATATCAGTTTACCCTTACCACAAGAATACGAACGACAAACAGAATTGCAAGAATCTTCAAAGGTACCGGCTCATAATGAAAATATTCCTGTAGAAATAGAAGTATCTTCCGAAGGAAAAAGCAATATACACGAACAACTGTCCCAAACGGAGAACGATCATAACGGCAATGAAAGTGATAATTTGCAAGTTTTAGTCAATAAACACATTAAAGATATAGAATATTCATATGACTCCAATGAAAACACTACATCTGAAGAAATTCAATCTAATTCTGAAGTTTCTTATGATAGTATGGATAAAAATGAAATGGAAACTACTCAAACGCAACAAAATGGCACCGTTGAGAAAACTGACCAAATTGCCCATGCTATGAGTGCAGCCGGTATAACTCCTTCACCAGAACCTGTAATTGATTCTGAAGCACAATCTTCGGCAGATATGTTCTCCCCTAAAATATGTCAGAATACAACATCAACACTAAATAATTTTACAAAGAATTCTTCTATAAATGCAATGATGCTTCAACAAGCATTGGCTCAAATATTACCTCCACCACTGAATCAAACAAATTCTCAAGAAAGTAACCAAATTGGTTCAAATTCATCAGTAGGCTCGCAAGTTTTACACATAGTACAAGGAAAAAATGGTAACGGAAACCAAATAACTGTTGTAGAAAATACCCAAAATCCTGTAATGAGCAACTCTAACACTCCTGTTTTGCATATAGTCCAAAATAAAACGCCTAACAATAATACGTCACATACAAATAATGTTCAACACACTAATACCTATAGTGGGCTTTCTTTAGTGGACACAGGCTTACAACAAGGAAACAACCAACTTTTACACATCGTTAACGCTGGCAGCCAAAAGAATAACAACACAGGACAAATACTAAAAAGAGTAAATCTATTAACAAATTTAGCTAATATTCAAGGAAGTACAGATCAAAAAATGGTTCAATTTGTTTGTAAATCTGCAGATGGAAAATCCATTCAGCTAAATGCCCCACATCAAAGAAGTATGGTATTGAGATTACAGCCGTTTGAATCTCCAAACATTCAAAATAATTCAAAGACACCAGAAGGTCAAGATTTAAATCCTACATCTAATAATAATAGTAATTCGGCAAACAAAGACTCCATGAATGGTCAACATGAGATTAAGTCTCGTTCTGTATACGAAGAAAATTATGCAAAGTTTATTCAAAGCTCAAGTAATAAAACAGGCCCTGAAAAGTCTACCAGCCTACCTAAATTTAACCAAGCTTTTGGTAAACAAATTTTTCAAGATGGCAATCAGAAAACCAGCGATATAAATACAAATAGCTCTCACTTATCATCGATGAATAATGATCCGGAAAACTCAGAATGTCAGTCTAGTGAAAACAATCTGAATTTGGAACACATCAATCACATCAACAGCCCTCCATTATTATTACGAAAATCACCCGCACCATCAACGCAAGCGCAATCAAATAGAGTGCAACAAATTAAACAGACTATTGCACCTATGATGCACGGTGGTGTTATTTATACCCGTCAGATACCTGTTAATATAGGAGGCGGACAGACAATAAACTTGATAACTGTACCGAGTACGGAACTTGTGGACGATTCCAATCAAAAACAACAGGGAGATATGAAATTTATGAATCAAAGTGAAGTGGAGTCACCAATCATTAAAATTATACCTCAAACTCAGAATACTCAAAATAGTCAAAATAACGATATGACCTCCGACGAAAGTAACAATAATCATACAAGTACTACTAATGAAAATACTCAAAATTTTCCCGCCCAACATCAGCCTGTGTTAACCCAAATGCGAATAAAATTACCTATGCTGAGTAAAGCTCCCCAAATGGTGTCAGGTGCTAGAGTAGTGAGGCCATCTTTCTTTCAAATACAACGTAATGTAATTGGCGGCGCTAATCAACCTGTCTACCAGCAATTAGTTTTGACTGCAGCTCCGCCGCTTGGCCAACATACAATTCGCTTACCACAAACACATACAAGGCAAGTGAAAGTGGCTAGTGAAGGTCAATCCTCTTCCGAATCTCAAATGAGCTCCTCTACACTTGAACAATTACGAGAGTTCGACATGGTGTTGGAACAAGTTAAAGAAAGAAGTACTGTTCAACCTAATACTAATAATAATTTTTGCAAACTCCAAACGTCTTCGTCGGATACGACAGAAAGCACATCAGTAACATCAACGGTTACCGAATCTACACAGCAAATTTTGTATTCAATCGGAACAAATCAGTCACTGAATGTAGCTTATGTCAATAGAAAACCAACAACATCAACAGCTTATGTTAGATCACCTGATTCATCGAATGCGATCGATTCGCCGTCTTCCTCGACGCATTCGCATATTACTCATACTGTGACAAGCGAATCAACTTCAAGCGAAGTATCTCCACAGCAAAATCAACCTAAAGCCGCTAAAATAGGATCCAAGTCCAAATCCAGGCCAAAGTCTTCGTCGCATCCACCAAATTCATTGAAAATAAATACTATTCCTCCTAAAACATCGACTCAGAAACCCCTTGAAGATGAACAAACTACACAAAGAATTCTATATATTCTTGCTGAATATAAAGAACAGGTGGAAAATTCTCCTGACAAAGACAAACCAGCACCAAGGAGGCGATCAAATCCGCCATCGAACCCATCGGGGTCGTCAAAGCGTAAAAAGAGTTCCAGTAGTTCTCGACGACCAGGGGTTCGCGACATGAGTCCCGTCCAAGGGGACGACACGTGTCGAACAATGGGGTCAGAGGACAGTAGTTGTGGTACTTCTCAAGGAGATTGTACTGAAAATTGTTTAGAACCACATTCACCCCAAGATAGTCCACGTAAAGTGGCTAGAAAGCTCACTTTTGAAAATGAAACTCCTGCTTCAACACAACCGAGACAACAACCACAGCGTAATGTCATTGTTGCCGACGGCCAAACTATCACTGTTTCGAGAGGAACGTCTGGCAAACCTACAACAGCTGTTTTAATGCCTGCTAATTATATCTTGCCAGTTTCTATGGTTAAGGGTGGTCAACAGATAGCTATAGTGACAAACCGTGGCCCCAAGTTACTTACTGTGGGCGGTGAAACGGGTAATGCACTTCTATTGCAAAGACTAATCGGCCCGGCTGCCTTAAAACCAGTTTTAACGCGTCCCGGAGTTCGTCATGTTCGTCTGCCTACTGCGGCCCTACACAACCTTCAAACCTTTAATTTCACAACAACAGCCACCGTACATCCGCCAGAAAACGCGGCGTCACCGGCGCCCGCGCAGACACCACCAGAGTTAATCGATAGCAGAGCAAGCAGTTCACCGTGGGCTGACCGTGAATCACAAGATGTTAAACCAGAACGAGCTTCGAGTCCAGAGGGCTCAGAGCCGTGGCATTTAACCGCTGACCCCAATGATTATTCATATGAAGAAACAGTTCGGACAGAAAATATGGACAGGACCGTACTCGTAAGTATAACTATCACTACTAATGTACACTAAGTAACTCAGTATAAATATTGGTAATTTCGAAGTTTTTTGAATCTCGTCAGACATGTGTCGTTTCGAACGACTTAGAAGATAAGGCAAGTTCACAAACATTTTGAAACTTCAGGACGCGATCCCAGATAGATACAGTCCCGATATGGAGGCGCAAAGGATATTTGATAAGATGTTCGACGTTGACTCGAAAAGGTCGTACATCGTAGATTCTCAAGATGAGACGTCTCGTTGCGCATACGATATTGACGCGTCAGATTGCGACGATAAGGCCTACCACCAGGTGATCATACCGTGTCCTTGCTAGGAAAAGTCGCCGCTTAAAAACGACTCCGAAGAGATCTACTTAACTATTATTTACTTCACTCCACGTTGAGCACTACACTCTAACGTGCGCTGGAATTCAAATATTATGCAACATTAAATAGATCTCTTTTACTGAAGTTGATTTCAGATGTGACTTTATTTCATGAAGGACACGATATCGTAGAACTGACGCCGACCCCCTCAAATTTAGAAAGCCTCTTATTAGACATGCACGCCTCAGTTTCTTTTAACCGCTTTTCTTTCTTTCGGTGTTGGTTTGCCGTAAGGACATATACAAATAGACGCGACAAGTGCTTCATCTGGAACAGATATTTAAATAAATTACCTGTTTTAAGTTTCTTTTATATATTTGAATACAATAACTATTTCAACATGTAAGCTTTAAATTTATTAATCAAGAATCGCAATGCTTGGCCAGCTTTGTTTGAAACTATGTGCAGTGTTTTATATAATAATCAAAAATCATAAAGTTACTCACAATAATTTGTCGCTTCTATAACATATATATGGCATTCTACATTCGAATCAAAGAAAGTCCATAAATGTCTACCCCGTCATTGTAATGGTAACTGTATTTTAATTTCTATATTTTATTCTTTTCCTTCGGAAAATTGTGTTTAATTCGTTTCGTATCGCTTATTTTGGAATCTTTACGTCTTTTGTATATTCCAATTTGAATTTGAGATGTGTTTAATTTTGCATGTAGCAGTTCCTCGGTTACTACATAGTCCAGTACGAACCGCATCATCGTGCATGACACTCATCTTCATTTGGACGACAGTACTAGATCCTTTGTTACGTAAATGTGTTGTAGAATAAAATTAACTAGACAATCATATGTATTCGTTTATTAAAAACAATAACACCCAAAATACTGTATGACACTAATTTAGTTCTAATATTTCCTTTCTTCTATATTAAATAGGTATAGTTATAAAAAATTTAAATAAAATATTCAAAAATCTAATCTAAAAGCGTCTTCATAGCTTTAAATGCTTATGTCTATAACAGCGTAATCGTATAAGTGTTATGTAAAGTGATTATGAATACATGAAGCTTAAGCCGTTTTCGTCTATATTTGCCTATTTGATGAAATAATTCTATAAAATTATATGATTTTTATGGGGGTATATTATACAGGTGGTTCACAAAAGGGACGGTCATCGCCAACATCGTCTCGCTCACGTATCGGCTGCAGCGCTCAGGCACAAATATGCCATACTGGAACATGAACTACGATTACAAGTAGGTATTCAACAAAACTTTCGACGAACAGAAGAAAAAGATGTTTTGGAAGAGGCAAAAGAAAACTAAACATAAGCTTCATTTTGTTTCTTTCTGTCTCTTTTGTTAACATGTTATTATCCTTCACCTTTTTCTTTTTTATATTAATTGAAAAATAAAAAATGTAAGCATATAATTTTTCATATTTTATATACTTTGGTTTATTTACATCACACTCATTTTGCCTTCTTACTCCATCTTTCTTTTCTTAGTCATCAATCATTTTTATAATATTATTAAATTTAATTAACATGAACCATTAAACAGTTTTTTAAAACGATCACGTTAAAATTAATTTTATTTTAGTAAACTAATTTATATATTTTTCTAATAGTTTTTTTTATAACTACAGTTTCATAAATTTATACTTTAAACTCATATATAATTTAAATCTCATCAACTTTGTAGCAATTAGACATCTATATTTTGATTTTATTTTCACGATCATTCAAAAGAACCCTCGGCTCCAGGGTACTGGTTTTTTGCAGAAATCCCTTTCGGAAGAATGCGAAGACCTCGGCGTGGATTCACCATCAGCATCGGAATTGTTCCCCGAAGCTGAACTGCTTTTTAGTTCGTCGCCAGCTCATGATGCTCAGCAGCATTCTCACACGCGTAAGTCCTTGTATACTTTAACATAATTAGGCAAAAGACACTCAGTTCTTCACTTACCGCCGAATTTCATAGTTACCTTGAATTAAATGGTAATTGTTGTTTATTAACTCTTACATAATAATTTGCTTTCGATTATTTGTTACTAGTAAAACTCAAAGTAGGTAGTATTTTATATTATTTAGTCAATATTATGTACGAGGTGTATCCTGACGTCGCGCTTCTATTATTAAAAGAACAACATATTGAGCAAACTCAATGCTGTGCTCTAATAATTAAATAAAAATAGTAAATTTCTTATTAAATATGTTGCTTTTCTAGCCCAACCAACAATCCTCAACCAAAGTGGCATACCGCAACCAGACATAGATGATCAAATAGCAACAGACCATCTCCTCCAAAGCGACATAGATGATCAGCAAGACTTGGGAGTGACTCTCGGGTTAGATGAGGGTATAGTGACAGTCAGTGAGGATGGCATGCAAGCGACTATAGCTCTGGACCAGGAGGAATTTGCTAGATCTCATCCCAACACGACGTTTCACAGTGAACCTAGTGAGGAAACTGAGGTAACGTTTAAAGGTTAACTTGTGTGAAGATATTCCATTGCACACTTTATTAGAGAATGGAATTTATATGTATGTTAAAGTTTCATAACATGCCACCTAATGGAAATCAAATCCACAACACATCGCATTACAATTATCTCTATTTGTGGTTATTTTCGAATCGAACAATTCTTTGTTAAGGTTCTATGATTTATTAATTGTATGAAGTAAGTGTATTATTTATATATTATTGGTATATAAGTATTTTTACATTTTTTGTGATTGTAATGCATATATCTTAAAAAAATATTTGAAATACTTTTTATCGTTTTTACCCAAAAATGACTTTTTTTTAATAGAAAACTAAACTTATTTATTGTTTCGTAATTTATTTGTAGTTAGCGAAGAATGCAATGTGTAAATATGGTATTTTGACATATGGATATAATAATTAATCTGTATATCTATTTAATCAATTCTGTTTTACACAACTAGCAATACTTTTACCAGGTCCAACCATTCACAATAACTGGGCTTAAAGGTCGTCACATAACGTCAACGATCTTCCACGCCGGTCGGGCGCCGGCCACTGTACTCGTCACAGCTCCTCAAACCACTGTCATCTCTCAAGCAAACCAAGAAAACGTACATCATAGTGTAAAATATGCCAATATAGATCATATTATAAACTCCTCCCACGGTAACTTAAATCTAACAAAATTTGACAACATATTGACTGATTCGAGAGAAGTTCATCTGTCTCATACAGCATCAGCTATAGTACACTCAACGGGAAATGCCACTCAAGTTATCAGAAGAGTTTGTTATGAAGACGATAGACGAGATTCTAGATATTTAATGGACGAATCAGACGGTCTTATAGCAGGTGATGATGCCAAAATGATAGCTGAGGACAGTTCAAGAGAAGCCACTCTTGAATCTATGGCGGATGGTGATGAGGACAATTCTTCACCAGAAAGACATGCTGAACTGTTTTGGGAATCCAATTCAGCGTCAGAACGTTCGGAAAGAGGCCGCCATGTTGATTATAACTACAGTAGTGACAGCGAAAAATGCTGTAAAAGTCCGTTTGATGAAACAAATTCAACGGATTCCAGCGGCGTAGGAACTCATATGAGATTAGACTCTGTTATAAAGGAAGCTAGGTTAATAGAAAGAGCTGGAAGTGGGTCATCTGATGATCATCCACCTTTAAGAACTTATCCAGCTAAACGTATGTACCATCATGCTGATGATGTAGAAAGAAGTCTCTCTGGGAAGACTAGAGCTGGTTTTCAGGAAGAGAGGGATTATAGGGCAGATAGCTTAGAAGTAAGGCGACGGTCGTCGGTCAGAGGGGTAGTGAAACGAGGCTGTCATTGCTGCAATGGATCCCCTGTACCACCTAGACCAAAGAAACCTAAGAAGAAACCCACAATTGACTTTACTAATTAAATATTGGCAAGATTTGAACTATATATGTATAAGATGTGTTTAAACAGAAACTTAAAAATGAAATTTATATCAAAGATTGAACAAAATATGGATTATGACTGATACTGGACACAACAAACAAGTATAATTTATCTAGATTTGTGACTTTCTAAATATCAATTTTAGTATTAAAATTATTAAATCGCCACCCAAATGGCGGATAAATTACATTATATTAGAGAAAATATTAAACTTATGGGATTCTTCCATTATAAGACAAGGCGTCGCGCCAGACTGATCGCGATCTCTTCGTAACGAGGTTTCTTAATGTATTATAATTAATGTTGTTACTTATTGTTTTGTATATAAACAAATAAGCTTACGTTCACACGTGGACTTTTCGTTAGTGTTGTTAGTTAGCAGTTTGAGTTTCACCGTCACCTATTAGTTCAAATTATTATAATATATTATTTTCACTTAATTTCCGTCATTTTGATTGTTATTTCATGTAATATAACCATATATGATAAATTATAATTGATGTATTTGTATAAACGGTAGGCTAAGCGTATAGTGATTTTGTCGTAGTGTAGATTAATATTATTAATTGTAACCCTTTCTATATCTAGACTGACAGTTCTCCTTAAATTTGCCGGCATTATGATTTTATTATCTATTGTAATATATTAGATTTAATTGAACGGCAACCTTCCATGGGAAATGCACAAATTTGTGATGAGCTTTAACTTGGCTTATTTTTCTATGTTCAGTTTGTTTGGAGCGTTTAGTTCGTTTGCGAAGGGTCAGGGTTGATATTTGTATTTAACGTTTATTACAACTGTTATGGTTAAGTTAGGTGTGAATTTAAATTAATTATTAATTTCCGTCGTAATTTTGTAAATAATTTTCGTCCCCTACATTTAAGGGGTCTAGTCAACTCCATTTTAGATTTAATACGCGGTATCTGTCTTAACGGCTATAAGCCTAGTTTCATTTGGTATTTGACCGCTTTTGTGTATATATTACTTACTGATTCGGCCAGCGCCATATTGAGGATCGCAATTTGGGACTTGTATATAAAAATAT
>DWGR01005458.1:0-10358 GCA_018247715.1 Heliconius burneyi
GGGCTCCGGAGCCCGGCATTACCTAATGCG
This sequence comes from Heliconius burneyi, assembly GCA_018247715.1. Lineage (NCBI taxonomy): Eukaryota > Metazoa > Arthropoda > Insecta > Lepidoptera > Nymphalidae > Heliconius > Heliconius burneyi. The sequence goes on from DWGR01005458.1 coordinate 31, forward strand.
AAACGCAGCGGCATAAAGCCACTACTTAACGCCGGTTTTAAATGCCGGGGGTGGTAAAGGACCGGTCGAGTCTGCCCATGCGTGTTGCCATTGCTGGGGACGTGACTCTACCACACGTACTTTAGTCGCCTCTTCCAAACCCCAAGTACCAGGGTGATCCAATTCTAGGCCGGGATCACACGGTCTAATGTGCGCTTAAGTAAGGCTCTTGTCGTACAAATTACCGTTCTTACTGATATGACGCTTGAGACTGACTAATAGTGGGGTTAAAATTTAAATTTTGATCCTTATATATTTTGTAACGTTATTCAAATTATAATAAAATCTAATTGCAAATAGACATCGTTTCTTACTTTAATCATATAAAGAAAACTTTTGTAGTAGTTGAAGCCCTCGTGGTGCAGTAGCACAGTGTGTGACTGTGAACGCGACGGCTGTGACTTTGACTTCCACTCGAGGGAATTAATCATTTTCATTTGACCGCACAGATAATCAAAATAAAATGCCGCTAAATGGCTCCACAACATATATATATATATATATATATATATATATATATATATATATATATATCTCAAAATTTGGGCGGTAATGGGAAAGGAGTGTCTAGGTGCACTAGGTTTTTAGTGAAAACGCAATGTCAATAAATGTATATATATTTCTTCTAAAGCATTTTGCTTTTATTTTCGTCATAACATATATTGCTCTTTATCTCTCGTGAGTGTTTGAAATATTCAATGCAGCAAATGAGCTCTTCTGTTCTCTTATCGCCATATTATTATGGTAGCAACTTGACATTTTAAATATTGGTGCAGTATTATAAATTTTCTTTACTGATGAGATGACTGAGGCAGTGAGTGAGAGTATAAAATGCTGAAAAAAAATAAAAAGGAGATTACAAAGGCACAAAAACATATAAAGTTATTTACGAATTTCAATAACGTTATTATTTATTTATTAAAATATATTCTAAAACATTATTTATAATTTGAATTGTTTTAAAGTTTAAAAATAACAATATTTCTTCACGGTCCTTCCAAAAGCGACGCAAGTCAACTTTTCGTAACAAATACATTTTATTAGGGGATGTGATGCAAATTAAATTGCAACTTAAATTACTTGCATTAACATTTAATATAATAGTTACTTTACGCTTTGTCCAGAATAATATCCCATTTTTTTCTTTTTGTTTCTTTTGTTTAGTTGCGCTTTTATGATGATAAAATCGTGAAAGCGCATTGTATGATGGAGATAATATTAACTTTTGAAGATTGTTAATAATTTGAATATTTACTCTAATAATAAGTAATTAACGATAAAAATAAAAACATTTTTTAAAAGAAGTATGTTTTAGTTGATTTTGAATAATAAATTTTCTTTTGTTCGTTTGTGCATGTTGTTCTCTTGTTATACTCGTAATAAATAGCTGTGATTGTCGTTATAATTCATAACAATGTTGTTTTACTCTTATTTTATATTCTAAACTTAATTCTTCTCTAAATAAAATTTAAAAAAAAATTATATATAAAATAAAGCCACTTTTGCATATAGATTATAATTTAATGTGTGCCTCTGAAACTTATAATAATAAGGTTTTCTATAAGTCCAACATAGATTAGGCTTCTAGGGGTAAGGCACTCCGTTCCGCACTTTTTGCATTGTGTAATTTCCAGGTATTGTGTGTTGAGTGGTCGAGTAGGAATCGAACTCATAAGCATCGTGCTTACAGCAACCTGCACTGCGCCACGACGGCCTTTAACTTATTTTGTAATAATAAATACACAAATATAAGGCAAATAAATTGTAATTTGTTTCTAACCAAATCCAAGGCCAGTGCATGGGAGGGCTACAACGGCTAATTTGTATCGGAAGTCTGTAACTTGTTAGCATTGACCTCCTTTGAGTTATCTTATTTGCTACTTTGTAAAATATTCTTGTTATTGTTAACTTATTTATAATATCCAATATTCTCCGTGAGGACGTCTGTCGGTAAGCGCAATGGTTTTGAGTTTGATATGCGTTGGAGGAAAATTATTGAATTTCAAATATTTTTCAGTTATACTAATGTGATTAGTATAGTATTTAGTTTTGTTACTCGACATCCAATTCAGTCACAAAATTGGTGAACTTAATTATATTCTTTTTTTGTAGAGGAAACGTAGTGTCAAAATACTCCATTCCCTATTTTCCGCCCAATTTTCGAGATGTTGTGAGTAATTAAGAACAATGAATTCCCCTGAATGAGATTTGAACCCAAAACCGTCGCGTTCGCACAAGCTGTGCCACTGGGACGCAAGGCTTTTTTAATTGAAAATATTAACAATTGAATAAAGATACATTAAGAAAATCACTTGCAACATAAATCAAGAAACTGAAAATATCAGCTTTTTGTTACAACAAAGTTTTAGTTCATAGTTCAAGTCGTTCATTACATCGCGTCGCGCTATCAGCTGTTTACGGAAATTAAAAACTCATTTTTATTTCACTGTACTTAACTATGTTGTTGGAAGAAAGCGTTTTGTTCGAGATTTTATATTTAACATCTTTTAGTCAATTTCTTTTAGAAATAATATTAAGTTTAATTTTATTATATTATAGAAAAATTAGCTTAAGTCCAAGCGATGGTTATAGATAGGATTCTCATTGAGGGAAAATTAGCAATCCATACTGTAATTTAAGCTTGAAGAAAAAATATTTACGTTGTACGTACTGTCATTTTTATTTGTGGTAGGTAGAGCGAGCCTAGTGTTAAGACACTCTGCCTCTCACTTTCCACCGAATTCTAAATACATTGCGCGTTGAGTGGCGGATTTCAACAAAGTTAACGAATTTTTATTAAGTTTAGTCTGCATGTAAATCAGCATAGTTTTTAAACACACAACGTTACTCAGAAACTTCAATTAGTGTCTAATTAACATTAAAAGCAAACAATAATATATAGGTACATTACTTTGCTGAAATATTCGACAGATTATTCAATATAAACATGTATGTTGCATTTTTTTTGTAAAAATAAAAAATAAATAGAACTGCTTTCAACAGATTTTATAGAACATAATATTGGCATATATACGTAAAATGTTTAAAACGTTAAAATATAAATATACGGTATGAGTCTGAACAACGCGAAATACATGTAATTTTTATCTCCCAGATAATATATGCAACAAAACTATTTTTGATACATTTGTAAATCCAAGTATGTATTTATTTGTTTTCGCTTTTATGCTATTCTCTACTCTCCGCCCGATGCGTTACCTGTTGTAGAGGGCAATCGTGGCGCACGAGCAAAAGCTTGCGACTGAAAACGTGACGTGTGGATTCAGGTCCCGCTCGAGGAAATAAAATATTTACTACTTCATTTCTTCGCCCTGGTAACGAGGCACAGCGCGGCGTCGAGATCCCCCACTCAACGCAATGCCTCTAGAATTTGGAGGAATATGAGAAACGGAAATGTTTTAATGGGAACGGAGTGTCTTATTACTGCTGTGTACCGGATACAGCGTGTAGCTAGGCTTAAATAAGCTTCACGCTTTATCTTTTAGTATAGCGCTGTAGCTATATATTTTAAGTATAATTTTTAGTCTTTACCGCTTAAATATAGTTTTATTTAGTAGGTATATTTTAAAATGTAAAATGAGATTTTTACCCGGAAATCCAATTTTAACAATTTAAAGAAGTGAAAATTAACAGACTCTCTTGAGTTTCTTAGACAGGTCGTAAATGTAAACTTTTAATTATTTAAGTTACTGATTTGTAGAAAACAAATAAATTGTAGATGTACTTACTATTCAAATTAAAATATCTGATCCGTATCAAGCATATATTTTATTCACTTAATATTTAATTGGAAAAATAATTTAAATCTATAAATATTTTTTCATTCTTACTGTTTAAATCGTTTTTTATGAGGTCTTTAGAGTGTAAAATATAAAATTCTGTTTATTTTCAAATTTCGAGAAATACTTTGTCTGTAACACACTCGGTAACGGAAAAAAAATCATATATTAGTAAATATATATGATTTCGAGAATTTGCAAAAATAAATGAATAATTGTAATAATCGCTTTAATATATAACTTTCTGTCATAAGACAATTAAACTTGTTCCGCTTTTACGTAAAATGTACTGAATTCATTAAGATGAAACTTAACAGTAACTTAGCTTATACATCAGAACAACAAATAGGCTACAATTAATGTAAAGATTTTGTATAATTAAATTATAATAAAACATTAAGTTTAAGCAGGCGAAGCCGCGTCCGCACCGCTAGTATTTTAAGAATTGCAAATATGTAATTTTTGTTCCAAGCAAATGTTATATTATGCATGTGTCATTTTCAATAATTTCTATTGAAACAATATATTTTCCAGTGTTGTATTGGAGAATCAAATTATAGAACAAGTTCCAGCAAGTAACTTTGAACTGCTCGAGAGCTATTGGCTCGTATTCATTCCTAACAATATAATGTACTTGACCTGTTCATACAATACTCCATTGTGATTGAAGAATACTATACAATGCTGAGATAACTTAAGTTTAGTTTATATACATTTGTTGTATAAATTATTAAAGGAAATTTGCCACACTTTTGTTTTTTTTACGCCGACTTAGAATAGTATCACCCTGGTGGCGTCGTAAGAAGCGACTAAGGTACGAGTGCGAGAGTCACCTCGCCAGCAATGGCAATACGCATGGGCACACTCGACTGGATCAGTACCGTTCGTTTTCGTTTTTCGATTGTACAGTATGCTGTTGGCCTTATGGGCCTCTACAGCGTCACGAGCGGAGCATTACCACCCCCGGCATTTAAACCCGGCGTAAAGTAGTAGCTGTATGCCACTGCGTTACATATTCGATAAAAGAATATTGTTTGCACTCGTCTTACTGAAATAAATAAAGAAACATAGGCCAGTCGTGGCGCAGGGGCACAAAGTATGACTGCTAAACCGACTGGTTGTGGGTTTGATTCCCACTCGAGTAGATTAAATTATATTTTAATTTCTTCGCTCTGTTCAGATTCCCTCTGCCTACCCTGCCCGGAATTAAATCAGCTTCACGCTGTATCCCGGGGATACAGCGTGAAGCTGATTTAATATTTTTTTAAATCATTTTTTTTTACATAAAGACGTATCCTATACTTGTTCCACTTCAACATACAGAATTATTGGCAATCAAATATCTTGTAATATCTGTAGGTATGCTAAAGACCATTAGACGTGAGAAAAGCCGTTGCACACTGCACGCTGAATACCAATTACCTACCATGGATCTATGGAAAGTGAATACATGAGCGTTGCTTGACCCTAGCATATAATGTAACATACCTGAAATATTATTGAATAATACTAAAAGGCTGACATTTTACGCTATATCCTGCATATAGCAGAGTAGACAGAGGGAAACTGAATTGTATTGTTAAAACACCCCGTTCTCTACCCCCGTTTCCGTTGCATGCTGAAGGAGTGGCGAAAAAAATAAGAATAATAGATATTTTATTTCCTCTAGTGGGAATCGAATCCACAAGCTATTGTGAATACAGTCACATATTTGTTTCCTTGCACTTCGTCTGGCCCCTAAATATTTTATACCGATATTACTACTATCTATTTAATTAACGTTTGCCAATAGCATCATAGGTATATTTCACAATGGATGCTACCGCTAATAATCATTGTTAGTCAAAGTTGAAGGCAATTTTTTTATAGTTTTTACTTAGCAAGCGTTGACATTATATAATTAGATACTTGCGAAGGACTACATGACACACATACCAAAAGGCTAAATGCATCATTAAACACTTCAACCGCGCGTAACCCAGTCAAAGACCAAAGTATTAAAAACAAATAATTATTTAATAAACAACAAGACTTTTTTTAATTGAGATAATGTTTATTATCATTTTGACTCTTATATTATTAATATAGTCTGCGAATTAATTAATTACGTGTTGTAAAAGTGAAGAGGTTAAAACTATATTAAAAAACGATATGTTCCTATAGAATAACATAACATAAGGTAACGAAAACTTAGAAATGTCTTAGTTATTGTGTTATTGTTTTTAGCTTCACGCTCAGCAGATAGCAGGAAACCTGGAAAGATAATGTTAAAACACTTTATTTCCATTAAGACACTTCCGTTCCCCACTTTCCAACTAATTCTGCAGGCATTTCCTGTTGGGTGGCGAAACTCAACGCCGCGCTGTGAATGTTTATTTATAAATATTTTCATTTCTCTGGAACACTCACCCTGGAAGGCAAAAATGCAGCATTGAGTTCCCCCAATCAACACGAAATGCCTCAAAAATTTTGCGGAAAATGAGGGACGGAATGTCTGTACACTATTAACATAATATAATATATAATATTAGATGTAGATTTAAATAAGAAAGCTTTTATTTATTATATGTACATTCAATATGTATATTGGTACAATAACGAGAAATTTAGAAGTGGTAAGCCCCATAGTTGAATAGACCTACACGTGAATCAAGAGTTTCATATTATTGAATAATAGTATACATATATGATGTATGTAGTCACTAATGTCATCGGTGAAATGGAACTAAATTAACATGGTCGTGCTTGTTGAAGCAAGTCATTAAATGAAAGCAAAAGGAAATTCTTTACATGGAATGTAAAGATTGAGTTACACAAGGGGATTTTTTTAAATTCATAATTTTTTAAATTTTAAAATGTATAATATAAAAAATATATATTAATTAATTCAGCAGTTGTAGGTAAAGAATGTATGTTATTTACGCAAAACTATTGAAATTCCGTTCATAATTAAATATTAAAATATATGTACAGAATTGTATTAAATTTATAATATGCTCTATAGAGTATTTATTTAAAAATAATACTGTAACCTGTTAAAAAATCATGTTTTTTTTACAAATGTAAATATGTAGTAAAATTTTGCCACAGAACGGCATTTATCAAATACGAAAACTTTGTTGTAACTCTGGCTTTTTAGTCTTTTTGTATTGCCATTAAGCGCAGTAGCAAGCAAGCATTAAGTAGTAGTAATGTCAGACTCCGGCGCCCAACCACCTCGAAAGTTGTCCACGCACCAGTAGCTCCTCTGGTGTTACACGGGATCGTGGGCGGCGGTGATCACTTACCATCAGGTGACCCGTACACTCGTTTGCCTTGTTTTTTTCCAAAAAAAATAGTTTGGGCTATATAGTAGTAGCTTTGATTATATGTATAATTGATCGAAGAGTAGTTAGTATATTCAATCTAGAATTCTAGATTTATAGAATAGAGAGGCAGTGTCTAGTCGACCTGTTTATGATAGACATCATAGCAGCGCAGTGGCAACATTTGACTGCAAGCACGATATTGCGGTTTCAGTCCCTGCTCAGGGAGATGAATATTTTTTATTTCCTAGTCTCGATAGATAAAGCGAAACAAATTTCAGACGCATTAAACACACTGTGTCTGAAATTCCAACGAAAATCGGAGAACAGAGTGTTTTTACACTTATTTTTACATATCTCTAGAAAGTGGGATGCAAATTATTAATTAATTAGTTATGCTTCAATAAATGAATAATTAATATTAGTGGCAGCACCTAATTTTAGAAAGTTAGATAGCTATACAAGCGGGGTTGAGCTGCCTGTACTCAACACACAATGACTAACTAGCTAGGAACACTAAGTTCCCAGGTTCCCTCCGCCTATGCTGCTATGTGCAAAATACAGCGTGAAGCTGAAAATGAAAAAAAGTAGCTAAAAATATAGCGTAATTTATATTTACTTGTATAGCAATTATAACTTGGCTATATTTTTTACACACAATAGATTATTTTCTTGAAAGGAAGAGAAAAAGCAAATTATTTATATTTACATTTCAAGTCGACGTATAATCACATCGCCAAAAAGTGAAGGTGATTTGCATCGAAATTGAAAATTTCCGAATTTGCATAAACTGACGGCGACCGAGCGGGTTAGCAAACGGGCGAGTGCGGGTTGCTAAGAAATATTATATGTAGATAGTCTATGTAAGTATTTGTATGTAAAAATTATAAGTATGTATGAACAATTTTATTAAAGCGCGTTTACTACTAGCAGATATTAAAGCAAAACAAATACAAATATGTATAAAATATGATTATATTATGTTTCCAAACTCTGATTTTTTTTTAGTTTCATGAAACAATAAATTAAGACAGTGAAATTAATACCTTATTATAATATTTTCGATGAAAGCTCAAAAGAGCATTTTTCCCCATTGCGAATGTTTTTAACGGCGGCCGCTCGAGACCGCTACAAATCTTCATTAACTCAAAGTATTAGACAAGGTCTTGATTAAAGTTAATTAATTACATTTAAAGTACGTAAGTCGTTTTTTTCATATCGCACTGTTTCATTGCAATAGCAGAGAGAATCTTGAAGTACTTAGGCACTCGGAACGTGTTGATCCGTGTAACTCAACCCCGCGCTTCTTATCTGACGGGAAATAAAAATAAACATTTTACTGAGTAGAGATTGAGCCCTCAACAATCAGGACCATATGTCAGATACTATGCAACAGTGGCATGATGGCTTTTTTCTCTGATACCTTAAATAAAAATTTTCTGTATATTGTAGAATTTGTATTTGCTATCCTGCTACCATCCGGTTATGAGACCCCCGCGTCTTTTGAAAATATTCCATGCCAGGGCTTATCGAGCTACATGTAAAGTCTTATCTATTTTTTTGTTTTAATTTTTTTTATATATAAATTTAATTCATAAATAATAATTTTAAATTATAATGGTTGGATTTTATATATTTTCATTTTCTTTAAATTATTATCTGCCAATCTATAAGTATACTTTAAATAATAACAAATAAGCCCTAACTCAAGGATAATTATTAATTATTGACAATGATTGTAGTAGTTATAGGGGCATTAAGCTTATGAGTCATAGCTATGAAGCTCTTCAAGCGCATGATCGACCTCAGGGCCCGCCGAGAGTGTACTATCTCTGAGTTTCAATAAGGATTTCAGCCAGGATCGGCTACTTTGGCGCTATTTTCGCCCTCAAAACTTTGATGAAAGCATACAGGAAAAAAGGAGAGCTCTTCGTGTAGCCTTTTTAAATCTGGAGAAGTTCTTTGATTGTGTGCCTCTTAAGTGTAACTGATAGGCATTGTGATCAAAAGGGATCCCTGAAGCATATATTGAGGTTATTAGAGAAATATATCACGATTCCACTTCGATGGTTCGAACCGCTGTTGGTGACATTAAACTCTTGCAATTACAAGTGCAAAATGGAAAACTTTGAGTAAAGCCGGCAGATATAACAGGTAGAAGAAAATTTTACTCCAAGCTTCATTGTACAATTTAAGCTTCACCTATTAGATAGCGGTTAATAAAAGCTCGCTCATAACAAATGGGCTAAAGCACATACGTTTTGAAGCTAAGTTAGACATAGCTACATATGTTCATATTATTGTTTCACGTACACTTTTATACTTTATTTTCGTAGACCATAAGGCACTCGCGTCACCTGACACCGTACCTTGGTAATAAATAGCGTATAATAATAGTAAATAGCGTAGTAGCGCATCTATTAAAAATTTTATGAAGTCATAAAATGCACCAGATGTATTATGGCAATGTGTTAGTATTACCGCGAGTGCATGGAAGATAAGAAGAAATCAAAAGACTTGATGCTCCAGAAGTAAGTGATTTTTATTATTGCTTACTCCTTCACGCTGCATCCCGTACATACCAGGGTTGCTAGAAGGGAGCTAGTAGCGAGCCAATCCGTTTTCCACATACCGCCTATTTCAAAACATTGCATATTGACTGGCGAAACTCAACGCCGCATTTTGTCTGTCTTATATACCAGGGCGAAAACAAAAAAAATATTTGTTTCCTTTACCGTCTGTGTTGCCTGATCCGAGAAATGTAAGAAGTTAATTCCCCCGAGTGAGAACCGAACGAAATCGATTTTTCCTAAATTATGTTATTATCACATAAAAGCACTATTATCATTATGCCTCACGCACAAAGTAGTTTTAAATTCAATTTAACAACCTCACTTAAAGACTTATTTCAACGTTTACAACTGACGGAAAGTGCAGCTGCAGAGCCTGATTGTTAGCACGACGGTTGTGGGCTAAGTTCCTACGTTGGAAAAAATTTAAATATATACATACGAGTATATACAACGATTTTTATGTTTTGAAGTATGGCCTTGCATTGCACTGAAAAACGTAACACTTTGACAAGAAAAACAGCGTCACGAGAACGACGAGGAAAAAAAGCGAATTTCCACTCAATTTCCAAGAAATTTCATGTTGAATGGCGGAACTCAACGACGCACTTAAT
>DWGR01005459.1:0-10358 GCA_018247715.1 Heliconius burneyi
AGTACATTATATACTAACACCACCGCAGCTACAGATTTGGCAATTCTTAGGTAACCTGCACTTAGGTTAGGTTAAGTTAGAAACTTTTAAAGTTAAAATAACTTTTCTTTTTTTTTCGTGAGGAAATTCTGTTATAGATACCGGCCCGGGCGGGTTATGTGGGACTCGCGGACTGGCAGATGGACGCCGTCCGAATATCTACTAAAACCTCACGGTGCTACTCCTCAACCGCCACTGGCCACGAGACGCGGAGACTATTGAGTCTTCCGCAAAACGCGGCGGCGGGAGCCTGCAAGGTCGCGGAGTCAAGGATGTGTGGGCACCCTCAACGGCCTGCTCAGAGTAGCGCGTATTTCTCAATTGTTTGTTTTTCAATTTTCGAACATATTCGAACATTATTCTCAATATAACACACTTTATATCACAGTTCTGTGGTCACAAGACGTATTGGTCGATTTTGCTGTAAAGGCGACCAATCAGGTCCAGCGTTTAAAGAGTTTAGAATTTTCGGATTGTTTATAAATTTACGAGTAAGATTTACGAGCTATCCGTTTTTATAATCTTACGGTGACATACATTAAACATCAATGTAAAGTAGTGACAATGAATTAAACAATATAAAATATAAAATGTTATGTCTATTTATTTCAAAAATCTAAAATCTAAATAAACAACCGTATACTTCTTCTATCTTTGCTTCTCACGAGCAATGGAATGGTAATATTATAATAAACTACCCAATTAGATGGTGCCGTGAAAAAAAAGTTTATCTTATAGCTTATTCGTGTGTCCGTTCTCAAAAATGGCCTAACCGATTTAAGTGCAGTTGTCTCTATTGTATTTTGGTCAAATGTTGCTATATATTTATAAGTGTAGTTTTCTTTACATTTTTTTAACTGGTTTTGATAATGATCAGCCATGATAGCATTAGGTAATGTAGGAAAAAAATTGAATATTATTTGCATATGATAATATAAAATAACACAGGGTAGGTAGTAGTTACCCAGAATTAAGACATTCCATTCCCTACTTTTCGGCCAAGTTTTCAGACATTGTGTGTTAAGCAGCGATTTTAAAACAATGTTAATATTATCATCGCCCCCGAGTAGAACCGTAGCCACGTAGATGTGTGTGCCTTTATAGTAAGACGATCACAACACCACGACAGCCTCTAATTTACAATATTCTAGAAAGTATCGTATTTCATAATATGTATATATGTAGATACATTTGTAAACGTTATTTGAACGGGAAAGAATCCTAAGCTAACAATAGAAATAAGTTCAAAAGAAAATATGAGGCTTTAGTGATATCTAACAAAATATTTGTACTGCCTCAACGGCTCGTCTAGTTTGTATTTTTATATGGTACGGTTCAAGTCGAGAGGGATTTTAATAATTCATTATAATATTATCTAATTTTACTCGTGCGGCGTATCCCGCACGTAGCAGGATAGGCAGAGGGAGCCTAGTGTTAAGACAATCCGTTCCCCACTTTCAGCCAAATTTTGGAGGCATTGCGTGTTGAGTGGCAGAACTCAACGCCGCTTTGCCTCGACACCAGAGCAAAGAAATGGAAATATAAACGTAGATAAATATTTCAGCCAAAACCATCGCGTTACAGTCACACCATTGTACCGCTGCGCCACGGCGGCTTAAGTTAAAATCTCTAAATGACCATATTGTTTCTTAAAATAGACAATGACAAGCACTTTTGTGTAATTTAATAGAGTGGTCCACAACCAGATCAGAAGGTAGTTCTGCTGAGAAAATCCAGCAAAAATGACAATAGTTGATCTTTTTAATATAACAGTTATTTTAGTCTTTAATCAAAATGCTGAGAGGTGAAATAAAAACTTCCGTTCTCGAAAATTACTCCAAAGCGCCTAAATTCCCACAAGCCATGCTATCGAATGATTTACCTCCTGCGCCCCTTTAATGCACTACGCCTACGCAACAAGCTGATAAAATATATAATTTCTTTTGAGACACGCTGTACAAAAAAATATTTATTACATTTTTTTAAAGAGTCATGGCGCAGCGTGTGACCGTAAATGCTTGTCGATGTCGGATTCGATCCAGACTCAGTTTTTCGCTCTGATGTAAAAGTGCAGAGTTGAGTTCAGCCTGTCAAAGCGCAATACTTTCAGAACTCGGCGGAAAACGGAGTGTCTTAATATTATGTGTTCACCACCCTGCTGTGCGCGGGATTCAGCGTGAATCCGATTTAATTTATTTTTGTAACTCACTTTCCCATTACCACAAAATGCTTACCAATGTTTTCTTAAATGTTACAGATATTTACAAATTAATACTTGTATATTATCATGTTATTCAGATGAGCAGATGATTGTAAGAATAATTAGTTAACTTCTTATGTTTTTGTAATAGATCACATTAACTTGTATATTAATAGTAAAGATGATGGATAGTCATGGCGCAAGGGCACAATGAGAATATATGGTGGTTGTAAGTTCGATTTCCACTATGACCATAATTTTAACTTAATGCAAAAATGAGCGCGTTTTTATAGATGATACGGACTCCAACTTGATTAATTTGGAGTAGAAGAATTAGTTTGAGTCCTATAGGGCTTTCGTTTTTTTTTGCCTCGTTTTCGTTTTTTTTTGAACCTCGCACTTAGAATCAAAAAACCCAGTTCTCCAATTTCCTCCTTCATTCAAATCTTTACATGTTCTTCGTCAAAGTTAGTACCGTGGCAGAGTTGAAAAATGCAAATAATTCTTCTCCGAGTATAAATAGGACTCATAACCAACCAGCGTTTATAGTTAGATACACACTAGATATATCTATTAGTGCCTCTTTGCCTACCATGTTGTAGACACGATAGATAATAATAAAAAAAGACATTTGTTACGTACATTATAAAGATAGCATCAGAACTGTTACCCGGAGGTGGTACACTCGTAATTTACCCAAATTGTTCCTGTGTAATGACTGTAATTTTTCTCCATATAAGTAAGCCTTTTTGTACCGTGTTTTTATTTTTATTGCTTTAACTATTCACTTTGATTTCAATATGTATATCAGTTTTCAACTGTTGTATATCGTACGTATACATATACGTATACATGCACGAGGCGAAACCTAGCGCCAAAAAACTCCTTACTACATAATTTGAAACATAAAATATTGATTAAAAAAGTTTTTTATAAACAAGTTTTCTAGATCTCGTATTTTACAAATCAATTCTTTCATTTGATAGCCATGTTGAGTTGTGCGAAAATTTGTTTTTATTGAGGCAACCATTTTAGATTAACACACTTCGGTCACACTTTGTGCCCCTGTGCTACAAATGACCTCAATGATTACATCATTCAATGAATAGAGGTATCAGATGAAAGGGATCTGGCTAAACTAAGCCTGAATTTCAAAATAAGTTCTTTTTACAAATTGTACCGAAGGCCTCGGTAAGCGAGCCCGATCACGCTTGTCCGGTTTTTCTTTATCTTCACGCTGCATCCTTCGTACATAGTAATATAATTGCTTATTTCTTTGCTCTAGTTACAAGACAAAGCGCGGCGTTAGGATCCGCAGGTGACAGCAACATGCACCGTCTCGAAAACTGAGTAAGCTAGGTAAAAAAATAATCCTTAAGATAATTTACAATTAATAAAAAACATCTTACGGAGAGTGATATTTTTTCAGCTTTATGCTTTTTCTCGTATATAGCACAGAAGGATAGGCAAAGCGTAGTGTAGTGTAAAGACACTTTTCGTTCTTCTCGCTCAATTTTACGAGACATTACCTGTAGTTTGGCGGAACTAAACGCCGCACTTTATCTTATCAGAACGCATAAATGAGCCCGAAATCATCATGTTTATGGTCGCGTCAACGATAATCTTGTATATATACATTTAGCCATAACTTTCACTAAAGAATACTCCTAATTGTAAAGTGAGGAGGAAATACGTCCTTTTGTTAGTTAGCTAATTATAATATGAACACGGGTTACAGTAGTTTTTAATTACTTCTATTTTTACGTAATGGCCATTCATATAAGCCAAATAAGTGAATGCTCGCTTTGAGTTATAATATTTTAGAAACTTACTCTTTCATATTTTTAATTACTTCAGGTTACATAACTTGCTGAATGTTTCGCTAGAACCTGAAAAAAAATAGACGCCGTTATGAAGCAGACGCAAAAGCGTGCGACTATTGTGGGTTTGGTTCGAATCGAACCCAGTGAGAGAGCCAGAACCCCAGAGTGGGCTGATATATTTAACATTTTCTTTTCCTCGCTGTGCGTTGTTCCAACACTCAACACGTAATTCAGAATTCTGCAGAAAAGTAGGGAACACAAGTAATCAGTACGAAGTGTGTTAAGACTAGAATAACTACAAAACTTTGTTATTAAAAGGTATCTTTTATTTTTACTTGGCTTCTGAACATTAGCTCTTTATGTGGCTAATCTATATATATAAAAGGATATGTACCTGACAGACTGAGGTAAGATGCACAGCCGTTTCTATGCACAGTGGTTACGGCTGTGCGTAGAAACGTGAAAATCGTTGGGTCCTCTTGGTGTGCTCATGCTTACTGACCTTTTTAACCATATCTTGAACACTGGAAAGATGCCACACCAGGGGCGGCTAAGTTTCATTACCCCTATTTACAAGTGAAGGGGCAGTGTTCAAGACTGTGGTAGTTATAGGGGCATTAAGCTTATGAGTCACACCATGAAGCTCTTCGAGCACATGATCGACTTCAGGCTCCGCCGCGAGTGTACTATCTCTGAGTCTCAATATGGATTTCAGCCAGGATCGGGTACTATGGACGCCGTGTTCGCCCTCAGAACATTTATGGAGACATACAGGGAAAAAAGGACAGCTCTGCATGTGGGCTTTACAGATCTGCAGAAGGCCTTTAACTGTGTGCCTCGTCAGTGCATCTGGTGGGCATTGCGATCCAAAGGGATCCCTGAGGCCTGTATTGAGATTATCAGAGACATGTACCACGATTCCGCATCTATGGTTAGGACCGCTGTTGGCGACACTAAACCCTTTCAGATTACAGATTACAGGGCTCGGCTCTTAGACTGTTCTTATTCAATGTGGTGCTTGATACTGTCTCGGCTAACATCCAAGACCATCCTCCATGGCTGATGATTTATGCCGATATAGCACTCATTGATGAGAACTGACTGACGCCGGAGAGTAAAGTAAACGTGTGGAAGGGTACGCTTGAAAACGGCGGTCTTAAACTAAATGTGTCGAAGACCGAGTACATGGCCTGCGGGAGCCCGGACTCGGGACTATCCATATCGATCCTGAACCAGCTGTTAAGTCGGAAAAGTTCAGGTACCTTGGATCCGTTATGCACGAGTCTGGAGGCATCGACCACGATGTCTATAACCAGATAAGCGCTGCTTGGGCTAATTGGCGGGAGGTCACTGGTGTGGTCTGCGATCACAGGATACTGCCCAAACTCAAGGGTTTGATATACAAGAGCATCATCCGACCGGTTCTCTTATACGGCAGTGAATGTTGGCCAGCGCTATCTTGGCACACTTCGCGTCACGGAAATGAAGATGCTGAGGTCGATGTGCGACGTTACAAGGGTCTGACCGCATATGCAACACGTTCATTCGAGGTAGTCTTGAAGTCCGTGACGTAACTGATAAGCTCCAAGAGCGTCGGCAGAAATGGTTTGGTTTGAAAATATTTTAATTTCCATAATATCATTAAAAATAATTTTATTGTTTTTAGTTCACTAAAAATGAAAGTGACTGTAGCGCATCGGTTATGGGTTCTTCAATTCTCACTCGGTGGATAGCATTATTTAACATTTTTTATTTCCTTGTTCGCGTAATAAAACAAAACAAAACACAATGTCTTAAAAATTCAGTGAAAAGTGGGCAACGGTATATTGTAACCCCTCTGCAGTATCTATACTTATAATAAGACGGTAAAAATATTTTGTTTGTACATTGAGTACTTTTACTGAAATGGAAAGCCCTAAGGACATATACCTGCATATACCTACTTGTATAAAGAATTATTCTAAATTTCCATTTAAGAGCTTAATCGTATATTCTACGAATAATCCACAAAACTCCGTTACTATATAGTATCATTGTTTATTTATTTACCGAGCCATTTGCTTGAAGAAAAACATTTTACTAAACAAACACTTCACGTCGAACATTTTGGGGCTATATAAAGAGAAGTTATTCAGAAGGCAAATAAAAAAATAATATTTTATCTCTTAACAACAAAATGTTGTAGTTATTTGTATTGAATATTTAAACATATTCTAGATACTGAAATGCTATGTACTTGGCTGTTGGTGCGATTCCACTAGGGGAGAATGTATTTTTCCATTTCTAAATTATTTCATAAAAGCAAGACTGTAAGCTCGGTATCTCATTGTTTACAAATTAGAGTAAGCATACTCAAGAACATCCAAACTTCACTCAAATGTAAGATACTGAACAACTCTTAACAAGGACAACTCTCAATAAAGGATTAAGTATAGGAACTTTCTTGAAGGCTTATTAAGTTGAAACTGAATCAAAGGCAAGTAAATGATTAATCCATTTCGAATTCGTCAGTATATTGTATACAAATTTGAATAGTCTAATTTTGTAACTGTTATAAACTATACATTTGGAAAGCCACCCAAGCTCAAAGGACATACTAAGGATATACTAGAGCATGACCGACCGGTCCTTTCATACAGTTGCTAATAATGGCCTGAACTCTCTCGGCATGATCAGGGTTTTCAAATCATACATTCATTCTCATTATTGAATACATAACATATTCATTCGAAGTCGTCTTCGTTCTATAACTTAGCGGATAAGTTCCATGAACTTCTCCTGAGATCGTATGGCCACGTTGCCTGTCTACCTGGGAACTACGAGTATGTCGAAAGAAAGTAAAAACCCAAGATGTGGTGGTGTAATTTTTTCTCAACATTGGACATAAATTTTGTTTTCTGGTCTATACTTTTAAAAATATAGAAGATAGTCTACTATTTGGTCTGAAAACTTCACCTGTAGTTTTTCAAACAATATTAACTAATATTAAAAGGATAATATTTCCGTATTTTTTCAGATATTCACTTAACACATGAAACACTTATCATTACTGTTGGAAGCAATTTCAAAAGAAGGGTTTAGATTAAATTTCTTTAAATTTAAATTTGTACAGGACTCTGTAAAATACTTGAGTCACAATAAAAATAATACAGTTACTCCACTTAAGGATAATTTAATAGCCATAAAAGACTTTTTTGTTTCCAAAACGAAAAAAAATGTAAGACAGTTTTTGGGTAAAATTATTTTTTATGTTAAATATAAATATATATTAAATATATAAAGGCTGTACGTATGATTTTAAAAATTATCCTTTTTAAAAATTACCAATTTCCTACGACTGAGTTACATTATAGTTACAGTAAAGTGCATTCGGTTCGCAAATTTCCCTGCTCCAACTCTTAATAAATCAATACAAATCAAGTAAGAAACATAATAGCAAAACTAACCAAAAACGGACTAATCCTCTAGACATAGTACCCATAACTAAGAATAGATTTACTTCATTCTTAGGCCCGTACGTTGCAAATAAAATCCATAAAAAGTTAAATCTCCACAACCTTAACTATTATAAAACAAAAGAGCACTAAGCGAATAGACGATCCTAACAAGCTAGACTATAATGAAATAGAAGATATTATGAAGGTGCCACAGTAATAAATAAAACGTCAATTATTTTAGTATCATTATTCTTTAACCTATTTATTATACTCGTATGTACATATATTTTGAATTATTATTAAATATATGACCCCTACGTACTTATGTGTACTATATATACTTATGGTATATTTTATGTCATTTGGCTTTTTTACTGCACTTTGTTCTTACTTAAATCCAATAAGATCCGCACAGCAATCATTGGATATCTCCGCACAGGGAATCCTAGTGAGATATCCAAAGTTTAAATTCTTGACATTCGAGCGATTTTCTTTTATTAAAAAAAAACTGTTTATTCCCCTCTGGTTGAATGCTTTGGTGTAACTATTGTTTTGTAAATAAAATAATAATAAATGAATAAATAAAATAAAAAATATCGATCCTCTACACAATTTGTTAAGAAAATTGATCCTCAATTTTAGCTTTTTTCTTTGCGTATAACCTATTTTAGAAATCTTTGATCCGGATTTACCTATAAATGTTTACGTGTATGTTTTTGTTTAATTTTATTCATATATTACAAAAATATTTTTATATGCCATCTATGTATAAATATAAAAATTACGTTAATACATAGCTTTGCCATTATAGCGAAGAACTTTCAATTGCAAAAGCTAGATGGCGTTAATGAATAAAAATATTTTTTCGATTATTGCTAAATATTCTAATTTAAGAAGTTAAATTTTTGGGGTGCATTCTCTTGTGGTATGTACAAATAAAAAGTTTATAATTAAATTTATAAATAACTTACTTGATTACGATTACGCAAGTAAGTTGTATTTAGGAACACGATATCGAATCAATCAATCGATATCGAAGTATTGATACTGTAGACTAGGAATACGATATCGAATACTTTACTCATGAGTATCGAGTACTTTTCTTATGACCTAACGGGCATACGTCAACGTCAATGTGAGACAATAAGTGACGTCATTACGTCACTGAAGTTGGTTGATAATACATGAGTACTTTCAACTTTCAGTAAAACGGAACATTAATAAATAATTGCTTAAAACACGCATTTATGAAAAAATAAAAACTTTTTTTTTCTTAGCGTGGAAGGAATTTTGAAAAATTTTAACCCTGAAGGGATGAAATAGGCATTGAAAGTTTGTATGGAAAAATTCTTATATTGCCAACGATTTTTTTAAAAATTAAATTCAGACTCTTAAAATATTTCATTGAACACGTGTTTCACGGTTCTTAGAATTTACCCGTTGTACCGTATACGGTCAGTTTTATACTTTGATTTAATGGATTGCAGTATTTGGTATCACTGATCATGGTTTTTGGTCTTGATTTACTGATTAATGTATAATAAATACAAATGTTTTCATCTAACTTTAATAATTTCCTGTTTCATTTGAAAATTAATGTGGATTTTAAGCAAATACTAAGTCGAGATGGGGTCATCATACTAAGTTCCTTACAATTACTACTCATAACTCAACACAGATAGATGAAATATTTATGAACGTCAACAACTTCATTTATTTTTTGTAATATCCTAAATGTTGAAATTGATAGCAAAATTTAACATTGCTTTACAAATTGCTTAAATTATATTAAATGCATAATTCTTGTACTATATTTATATTTAATAAATATCTTTCTTATTCATACCTATATTATAAGTTCTGAAGTAACTCTGTCTGTATCATGATTTTAAAAAAATAAAAAAAATGGGAAAAGAGGTTTGTGTGTTAAATGCTCGCTCCAGTCTGTTTCAAAGGTATCATTGTCACAAATAATTAAATATATATTGTATAAAATAGATTTTTAAGAAAATTCTCGCTGAGTTTCTTGCGCCGGTTCTTCTCAGGTCTGAGACATTAATTTTAGTGGACTGGTGGTAAATTATTTGACGCCAGACCACTGATCCGATTGTGATAAAATTTTATAAAGAGATATTCTTGGGATAGAAAAAGGATACTAATTTTTCCTCATATTTTTAATATTCTCGAAATATACTAAATATTACAATATTTTTCAATTTGACATACAATTTATTCTGCCATGTTATTTCAAGCGTCGCTAAGCAACAAGGAATTTTGTTGTTCACAGAAAAGGTCGCTCAGAATGAACGCATACATGGCGTGCTCTGACTGAACCTTATGAGATACATAAAAACAAAAATATTGTTCTTTAAGAAATCTTTTAAGAAGTCCGCGATGGTATATGCTTGTCTATGAAGATTGAACCACAGTAGCCATTTTAATATATATAATTTAAATTTATCGGCTTTTTGTTAATGTATTTTCTAATATGTCATATTCATTCTTATCAAAATAAATATAATAGACACCTTAAGTATTTTATCTAAATCGAAATGATAGTTTACTGTAAAACAAACATAACATTCTAAAAATAATTAAGGAGACATCACTGATTTAGAATAACCTAGACCACGAAGCGCACCATATGAACGACGCGAACGGGCAGATGATCGATCGATCGTTTTACTGTTAATTTTTATGTAATTATTTGCTGTTCATAATAAATTTATATATATCTTTGGTTCTCTTAGCTTATTCGAGTAGAAGTTTAGTTAGACTTTTAAAAAGAAATCAGCTTCACGCCGTATCTGACACGCACACTGCATACAGCAGGTTATCCAGAAGGGAACCTAATGTTAA
>DWGR01005460.1:0-10357 GCA_018247715.1 Heliconius burneyi
CACAGATCCTTGGAACATAAATAAATGAAACCTCCACGAGCTCTAGGTCAACATTATTAAAAGACACGTTTATGTTTCTTTTTTCTCGCATTTTATACAATATTCCTTACGTAAACAATATCTATAGGGTCAAAAATTAAGTACTTAAAATACAAGTAAAGGAAGTCTAAAAATTTTTAATTCAATACGCAGGTGCTGGCGTTCGATACGCAGCTACTCAAAATTGGACGGAAAGAGAAAAACGGAGTGTCGTCTCTATAAACACTAAGTTCTTAAGGTCATGCATGCATGGTGCCTTTCCGTAAGAAGTGCTCTACCTAAGGCATCATAGAAGGGAAATAAAAGTAATTTATTCTGATTATTGCGATGTAAGTAAAGTAAAGGTCGTAGAGTTCAGATTAGATGTTAATAGACTCTATTCATGTTTCAGACATTTCTGAATAAATTATGATCCTTTAATATTTCACACACATTGAGAGTTAAGTATTTTGAGCTATTCTTCGAAGACATGTTCATAAAATGTTATAATCTTTATAAGAAATAATGATTTCGTACCTCAAAACAAAAAAAACGGATCTCATAGGACCAATTTGTTATCAAGTTCAGAAAATCAGCTCGTTCCGTCTGTCAAGATCGCGTGAAGGTAAAAAATATATGAAGCTGAAATTATTATCCAACATCTAGGTCTACAATCCTTGGATCACAGAAAAAAAATCAGCTTCACGCTGTATCCCACAGACAGTAGGGTAGGCAGAGGGAACCTAGTCTTAAGACACTCCGTAATTCCGTCGAATTATGGATGCGTGATGAGTGGTGCAACTCAACGCCGCGCTTTGCCTCGATACCAGAGCCAAAATTTTAAAAATCCGCATTTCATTTAGTTCCACAATTCAACTTATTATGTCTAGAAATAACGCATAATTATTTTTATATATAGATATTTAATGACTAATAATATGAGAATTTTAAGTTCGACAAATAGGTTACAACAAGATGGCTAACTCAATCTAATATCTGGCAAACGTCTCCGGATGTATTCCAAAGCTAATAAAATATCCATAATATAATTATAGTGCAAGATAAAAATAACTTAATACAAGTCAGCTGTCTATTCTTAGCCAACCGCAACATTGTTTACGTACGAGTATATTGTAAGATGTAAGTTTAAAAAAAACACCATTCTTATACGAATTTAGATGTCATGACTCTCTTGTTGGTCATCTATAGGTACTCCCTAAACTACCTCCTTGCCATGTGATTTCCGGGATAAAAAGTATATTAGACTATTGATGTTCAAATTTCAGCTTTGCTGACATGACTTAGGTCTGGGGGCCTTGGGATCCTGGACTATCAAGACTGAATGTCAACAAACGTGACAGTTAGACATTTGATATTTTCACAGATAATATATTTCTGTTGTCGCTAAAATAAAACAAATACTTAAGCACCCACACAATCAACGTGATTTTTGTGTCGCATTTATACCTAATGGCATGGAACCCTTCGTGCGGAAATCTAACTCGCACTTGACCGGCTTTTATCTGACGAACCTACTATTTGCGAGAAAAAAAGTTATAGCTGTGATAAAAATAATCTTAGTAACCATTCTTAGAACCAGTAATGATGTTTGAGTTTTCGCGTCATCGGCGCCGTGGCTTAGTTGGTTAAAGCGCCTGTCTAGTAAACAGGAGATCGCGAGTTCGAATCTCGCCGGGGCCTAGTGGTAAATATTATTTTATTGTTTTTTTTTATGTTATCAGTGAAATAAAATAGATTAAGTTTCGATATTATTTTGTAATGAGCTATGATAGATTTTTTTTATGTATATATTTTTTAACATTATCTTTTAATTTTTATACGGTGGTATTTTAAAAATGCTATACTTATACTCGAGGCCAACGTTGCCAGAACAGCGTCGGACTCTAAGCCTTACGGTGGTGGGTTCCACTCGAGGGGATGAAAGTGTTTGCCAAAGTAAGTCGAAGCTGAAGTTTTAACAACACAAGGTTCCCTTTGACTACCGTGCTGTAATTTTTCAATATTCAATCCAGAAAAAAACTTTTCGTATGGAAAATCACATATTAGCATTCGGGGGCAGGAGGGGTACGTCAGTTTAAAGATAGTTAGATATGTGTTTACGAGTTATTTTGAGTAAAACATTTGGCAAATGATGTTTACATAACGACAATTATACGGTTATTTTAGTATGAATGAATCATATTGGTGAAGTTCAAAGTTATTAAAAGTTCTAGTTGCTTATAACGAGATAATTTCGAATTCCTTCATATATTTAGACTCTTTCCTTTCGGTAATTTATAAAGATTATAGAGAATGTGAGGCCAACTGTAGCGCAGCGTACGGATGTAAATACGACAGATCGTGAGTTAAATTCCCACTCGAGGAGATGAATTATTTAATATTTTCATTTCATTGCTCTGGTAGTGACGCCAAACACAGCGTTGAGTTCCGGCACTCAACACGCAATGTCTGCAGAATTCGGGGGAAAGTGGAACGGCAGTGACCTAATGGTAACATAATGTCTTAACACTAGGTTTCCAGATTCCCTCTGCCTACCCTGCTAGGTGTGGGATGTAGCGTGAAGCTAAAACAAATAACTTGCCGAAACCTACATGAAGGCTTGAGCTAGACATATCTATCAATATAATTAGTAAAACCGACTGATTATGACTTCGATTCCCACTCGAGGAGATGAAATATTTATTTAAAATTATATATTTCGATTTCTTCACTCTGGTGTCGAGGCAAAGCGCGGCGTTGAGTCCTAACACGCAATCTTTCCAGAATTCGGCAGAAAGTGGGGAACAGACTATCTTAACACTAGGTTCCTTCTGCCTACCCTGCTGTGTGCGGGATACAGCTAAATCTGATTTAAGCTCTTCTTCCGTAACTAAATAACATTCAGATAATGCTCAGCTGACACTAACGGCGGGTGTTTGAAATTATGAATGCAAGTACCTTGTAGAGTATAGAGTAGAACTAAGAGAGCATTACTCAAAATTCCTACGGGAATCGGAAAGGACGAGATCGGCTTTTATATATGAAAACCAAGGCTTCATCCATACATATAATAAAATATTGTATATATGTATAGATTGATTTATTATATAAAATATATTTATAAGACACACTATAAGACCTGTAGCTCCACAGCATTGACTTAGTTCTTGGACACTAAGTCAATGCTGTGGAGCCACAGGTCTTGAAGGCACGGAATTGGGTTTCATTATTGAAAAATTAGCCTATATATTTTTTTTCCAAAATTAAATTTAAAACCACGCACACCAAATACAATATCAAAATTACTCAGGTCTATATAACAATGAAACATGGTCTATACATTTCCTTCAATGGTAAAGAAACTTACCTGAGGGTCTTTGTCCAAGCGACCGCATCACGACCCCGAGCTCTGCCATTGTGATAGTACCGTCTTCGTCTTTGTCGAACAGCATAAAGGCTTCTTTGAATTCTAAAAAAAGATGATATATTATTATAATAAAGTGGTCCATATATTTTCTTAGCTTAACGCTTTATTTGCTCTAAAGTAAGGCAAAGAGAATCAAGTGCCAAGACAAAGGCACAGGCTGAGTAGACAAAGGAAACATAGAGGTAAAATGTACCCTGCGCATTGTCCAGTTTGTGAGTGGCAATCGAACCTACAATTGTCACGCTTATAATCTGCCTCTGCTTCACAACAAGAGTGTGAAGTGTAGGGAATGGAGTGTCATAACACTAGGTTTCCTCTGTCTACCCTACTGTGTGCGGAATACAGCGTGAAGCTGATTTTTTACTTAACATTAATTAATTACTTAATTTTCCAATGGAAATCGAACGCACACCTATCGCTATTAGTGAAGCCCACTACGTCACAAGGGCATCTTTTTATATGTCCGGTTTAAAAATGTATTAAAAGCTTTTACATACCTGCAACTTGATCTTCTGTAAGTCCGTATTCTGACTGAAAAGAAAAAAAATTTTATATTTTATTATAATCCTTTGACTAAATATAATAATTTAAATATTAAAAAATATAATATAATAAGTTATAAGAAAAAATCTAACTTATTTTAAGTAAAGTAATATATCAAAGGTTAATAATCCATTACATATTTGATATGATTTTTCCGATATATAAAATACCATCTAAGAATTAATTACTTAATTTAAAAGTAATAATTTTACTATCGAGACCGTCGTGGCGCAGTGGTGGGTTGGTGTTATGGATTCGATCCCTATTGGGGGAAAAATATTTAAGTTATTTTTATTTCCTCGCTCCGGTAGACAAACAAACACGAATTTGTTCGAAAATTAATCAAACAAAAATCAAAATTAATTAATCTTAAAAGAAAAAAGAACTAACTGAAAACTGTCGTGTTGCTAAATCGCTGGTGAATCTTCTTATTCTTCTATATTCTTTATTGTATTTGTCATCAGTTACAGCCGCCATTTTCCAAAATTATATTTGTATTTTATTTTATTAATATATTATGTGTGTTTATGTTTTCAGTTTCATCCTGACAAAACCTTGGACAAATTCCAGATTACAGGGTGGACAGAGAGAATTTAGTGACAAGGTATTTCGTTCTTCGTTACTTTTCGTTATAAACGACACCACAATATTAAAGATACTGATTTTTAAAAATTTTATAGCGTTTTTCCCAATTAAGGAACGAACTTTTTTTTTAAATGTATAAAATTTCAACATAGCAGATCCGAACCTGCGCTTTCATTCATTAATTCTCGGAAATCGTTTAGGGTAAAGAATTACTTTCAAATATACGTTTTCTTACAAATATTTTAAATTCACTTTATTCGTACATTTATTGTACACCAAACTAAAATGAATATATAGGACGGATGACTGTCATAGTCACAGTCATACACTAAAATTTTATTTTTATTGAGATTTCTGCAAATAAATTCCCGATTGATAATATACTTTAAAACATTGGTACATAAAGCAAGTAGTTGTATTTGCTTGTATGTAAAATAACAATTATGTTATATTCAAAAATAGAACAAGTGTCTAATATATTATTTAAAAAAAAGTATTTTGGCATTAGTTACAATTTTTTCATATTTAAAAACTGATAAACCAAACAATAGGAACAAACTTTAAATTAATTATTCTATCCTTTCGTCAAAGATTTGTATTGCTATTGCACTTGAGTGAAAATTGTACAAGTATCACAGATCTGGACGGATAGAGTGCGGGGTTGAGTTCCGCAATCAAACACGTACCATTTGTACGCTTAGAATAAAATGACTCGTAGAATTACTTTAACATAAACATAAATAGGTCCATGTTTCTTGTGTTTTATTAAGACTAAGAGAAACACTGAATTATTTTTCCCAAAAAATATAAATAATTATATATTCTAGTATTATTTTTAACTTTTACAATTTTTTTAATTCACAAAACACTTTTTGTAATAATCACTTTCACTTCACAATTTTTTTATGTTTTTCTTTATAAATGTGTTTTCTAACGCAATAAATGCGTGACACGCGCGACGACAATGACAGCTGGTATAAGTAGCATCTATATTTAAATTGAATTTTTGCACTACAGCTGTTATTCTACAATGGTGCCAAAAGAAAATAATTTATTAATATAAATATCTGTATTTTTATATATTTTCTAGGTTCATGTCGTATGCAGCATTTATAATAGGGGGCAGGAGTTTATTATTAAAACATTCCGTTCCCCACTATCCACCCAATTGTAGAGACATTTCGTGAGTGGTGAGACTAACACTGCATTTCTTGACACTAAGAACGCAATATCTAAATGCATATCGGGCGGAAATTACCTTACTTTATAAACCGGCGGCGTAATTATTGCGTATTTATATTTCAAGACCACTATCAAGATCGATTTCAGATTTGAGAGAGATTTAAATGTAAACCTATGTTCCGTCAGTTGTCTGAGAGAAGCGGAACAGTGTTGGCTATAGGCGGGATACAGAATTATAATATAAAAAAACATTTTTGAAAATCAAACCAGAACAAGTACACCTTCGTAAAGATGATGGCATCATGGCATGAACTTGGTGGTGAATCTATTTTACCAAAGTCGGTTAAAATCTACGATCAATGTAGAACAAACAAATATTTCTGTGATCTTGGCACAGTGAGAATCATTTGGAACGCCTCACTTTTGGCGGCAAAGTTATGGATACATCAACGTCTTGACTCTTGTGATGTTATTAGTGTTACAAATAGCTGTTATTTCTAACATATTGATAACAAATTTAATGTTCCTATAACATGTTGCGTTTGGATGTTTGTTTGTTCATCACGCAAAATCGCTTACACAAATTAAGATTAATTATTTTTGGATTGTAATTATAATTGATGAGTAAATAGATTTTTGTATTTTTTAATATTATATAAAAAAAAAAACAACATCATAAAATATTTTAATCGTTGATGTAAAATAATAAATAATTTAGAAATAATACAAAATCATAAGAAAATTGTCATATAGTTGTTACAGTGACTGGATATAAAATTTTGTGAACGTATATATTTATTTTACCTAAACACTCAAAATACTTAACCAGAACCATAAATAGTGTTTTCAACTCTTCTGGCTAAGGATTGAATTCACGTGAAAGAAATTTTGAAAAGTCTGCCGAAAAGACTATTAAACTGTCGGAATTATCAATTGCCGGCTGGTTAGTCATATGCAAAGTCAAGACTCAATTGGAACAGTTGGTGTCAGAATAGGCCATTAACTCAATCTGGTGGCGGATGATCGTATATTAACGACAACGGCAGCAGTTAGCAGAGCTAGTCAGCAGGTTTACTATTCACCTACCAACCCGCAGTAGACAAGCGTGGTAGGTTAAAAGTCTATCCTTCTACATTCAAACATCAGACTTGGTCTTTGACTAATTCACAGAAGTCCGCCCTCAAAGTTTGTCAACGTGCGATGGAGCACAGCATATTAGGTGTTATGGATAAAATCCGAAACACTCAACTGCGCTCTTGCACAAAAATCGCTGACGTGGGATTGGGCCAGACATGACTGCCACATGTGAAGTGTGAAGAGTCTTGGGCGAATTCTTCTACCAGCTGGATTCCGAACTCTAAAAGGAGAATTGGCAGACCAAAACGGAGATGGCGTGAGGAACATTGATCATTACAAGCCTGACTGGTGCTCAATAACACGAAACGTAGAGAGGCCTTTGCCCAACATTGGGCATTTATAATAATAAATTAAAATAACCAATACCTTAATTTCCACATTGAGAAATTATAAGCGTAAGTAAATAGGTAATGTTAGTTAATATTATACTAGTTTTATATTAGGGGACATAAATCCTAATCCCAAACAATGAATATTCAAAATAAAAATGCACATTAAATAATTTAATATATTTTAGATGCCATGCAAGGGCCTACTACTTGGCCTACTTAGTTATATGTAGCTTGTTTTTTTTTTACTTTTCCTTTAGCGGGTGACAGACTGACGATTGCATGTTGGTATAGAGTACAGGGGATCACAATCAAATCAATTCAAATTCGGACGGACGAAAACTAAGTTGTGCGCAATTTATAATTACTTTTTAAAGTGAGAGACATCTACTGTAATTACAATAAAACATTATAGTGCTAACGATGAAGTCTAGATGGCGCTGTTTAATAATAAATATAAAATTATAAATTTATTATAAACACATACTCTGTATTATATTAGATCAATATCTCTTCATACTCGCCATGGCGGAACTCAACGCTGCGCTTTGCCACAACATCAGAGCGAAGAAATGAAAGTATTAAATATTTCATATTCTCGAGTAGGAAACAAACCCACAACATGTCGCGTTTACAAAATCTAGTATTGCAAATATACTATTGATAAATATATTTTTTTATTTTATTTATTTTTACTATATTTTGTCACAGCCAAAAATAAATTATTTATAGAGGACATGGGCTTCAAAATAATATACGAGTATGTCAATTATAAATTTACACAATAATAGCATCCATGTAAAAATATTTAATAAAGATCTTAGAGGCTTCACTCTTAATTCTTCAGGCTTTACAAAATTAAACCGGATTTACCGGCAAGTAAAAAAATATATATTTTCAATTTAGTTGAAATTGCGCGGCGTTGAATTCCGCCACGCAATACGCAATATCTCAAGAATTCGGCGCAAAATGAACAACAGAAGTTCTCAATGGGAACGGAATGTCTTAACACTAGCTTCACAGGTACCTGCTGCTTTAACTTCTATGTGGCGGTTACACCGTGAAAAAAAAATGTTTTTAATAAATAAAAATTCAATAGAAAAAAATATTTATTTTCAACCTATTCCCGTTCGACTTACCGTGAAATTGGAATAACACGGTGGCACGTCGCGTGTTAGTTTATAGCGAGTGATTAAAAAAGCGGTAGACCGGACAGTTCACGCCTTGTCTTTTGTGACTCGTACTCGTAAAATGTTGGGCGCGGTGTTATTCTGGATTTCGTTATAGAATTATATATGTATTTTTTTTATTATGTCGTAGCGCAGGAGCACAAGATAAGCTGTAAACGCAACTGTTGTGGGTTCGATTTCTACTTGAAGTATTTAATACTTTAATTCCTTTGCTCTGGAAAGTAAAAAAATCCAAAATAATAGATAATTAAGAGTTGTTCACGATACACATTCTAACGTGGACAGTAACGTATGTTAGCATTTCATTTTCATTTTGAAAATAAATTAATATAAATACTTAAAATTGAAGTAATTAATACTTCTTGGATAGATGGACTTTGAAACATAAAGTTATTTTCACAATTGTTCTTGAGATATGCGCGCTCAACCACACAAACTCTTCAGCTTTATAACATTAGTAGAGATATCATTCGATATATTTGTTTAGACTTCTCCTTATTCTAACAACTCTGCTAATATAATTAATTATTACAGCTATTTGCGTCGATTTTCAATATAGGGTAGATAAGATAGTCTCGGGTTATTGGAGGTCACTGACATTTAACCTTCAAGACCTCACAACTTATGGTTAGACCGATTTATATTAATTATTGAAATTTCTGACAGATTCGATTTAACGATAACGATTTTGAAATGTATATTATTAATAGATATATCTGCATATAACAGGGTAGGTAGAAAAACGTAGCAGTGGTACACTCCGTTCTCCACTCTCCATAAAAGTTTTGAAATATTGTGTTTTGAGTGGCGAAACTTAACGCTACAGAGTGAGGAATTAAAATTATTTACAAAATAAAAATTTAATTTAGTGATGACAGAGTAATGTACTCTGTCATAAACATTTTCACAATTTCCTAGACAATGAAGTTAAGATTACAAGAAATAATTTCATACTTAACAACTTTAAATGGGGTAGTCGCTTACATAATACACTTGATATTGCAAATACCCAATAATACAACAAAAGAATTTGAAAAATATTTCAATTAAAAGAAAAAAAATCATTTTTACAAGTCATATGGAATCAATACATATAATATAAATTAAATATTAATATTGAGGCCAGTAATGGCACAGGGGCTCAAGTGTGTGACTGTAAACGCGACTGATTATGAGTTTGGACCCCACTCGAGTGAATTCTTTAATTTCTTCACTATGGTGTCGAGGTAAAGCGTGAAGTTGTGTTCCGCCACTCAACACGCAAATCCAGAATTCGGTGTAACATGGAGAACGGAGTGTCTTAACACCAGGTTCTCTCTGCATATCCTGTTGTGTGCAGCTTGAAGCTGATTTATTTTAAAGCGTACCTATAATTATAAGCGTTACATATTTTTGGTTAAAAATTAAAAGTTGTTAAGTTATAATTTTACGCCATTATTTACCTATTTGCAATTAAATATCTTCGATAGCTGCGTAAATCACAAGTTTTAATGAGTTATCCAATATATTGCTAGATAATCGTCGCCCCTAACTTTGTCAGCGTGGAGTTCAACTTTCCGTAATGTCCCATTTCCGTAATAATTTCGATAAATCTTCCTTTAGTGATCCACTACACTCCCTACATACCAAATTTGAAGTGATTTGTTTTTATTAAAACAGAGAAAATAAAAAACTTCACTCCCCCAAATATGAATAGAGCTTGCAACCGTTGCGTTTACATTCTCACGCTTGTGCCCGATAAACGACGGCCTCTTTCATTTTTTGGCAAATAAAAAATATCATAAACAATATGGAACATTTATGGAAATAAGAAAAAAAATACTTAATTTTGCATACGTGTGGCACAAAATATATAGCCAGTCACCAGAATAAGCCCCATCGTAAATCTATTCCAGATACCAATAGCCGTTAGCAAAGTGTTTGGGAAGATGAAACGATCGCTCACT
>DWGR01005461.1:0-10356 GCA_018247715.1 Heliconius burneyi
CTCCCACAGCGTATCCTCGCACAGTTCAATAAAGTCTGGTAGTACCAACCGTATGAATGGTGTCTCCCCCGCCCCCCTCTCTCCGTTGCCCCCCGCGCCCCACACTCCCGCCCCCGTCCCCACGCCGACTATGAACTTGCAGAGTAAGGCTAATACATTGTCGAGTGAGTTTTTTGAACATTTTAAGTTGTTTCGTTTTTAAAGAAAATGTAAAGGAAGCTTTTTTATAATGTTATAACATTTCCATTTTCAAATTAAAGGTGTTATAAGGTGAAATTATAATAGGGAAGAGGACACAAAAATATTTTTAAATATAAACATTTTCTCAAACAGTTAAAATGCATTGTTCATTTACATAAATAATAAATTTAATACTTTATACATATATTATATTGTCTATAAAATCATCTCCATATCTAAAACAACTAAAGATAAGAAAATTTAAAAAATAAAAGTATGCTTTTTGCTTATTGTACTTATAAAAGACGCAGAAAGATTAAAACAATTTTGATGTCCTCTTATTTAAATCCAAAAGTTTTTTTTTTATGAAACAAAAATAAATAATAATTAAATCAGCTTCACACTCCAAAAGGAGCAAGACACTCCGTTCCCCACTTATTGCAGGATTTCAGGAGGCATTGCGTGTTGAGTGGTAGAACTCAACACCGCGCTTTGTCTCGATACCAGAGCGAAGAAATGGAAATATAAACGTAAATAAATATTTCATTTCCTCGAGTGGGGATCAAACCTAAAACCGTCGCGTTACAGTCACACCCTTGGGCCGCTGCGCCACGATGACCTTAATTAAATTAAAAAACCGAATACTCAACAGATTCTTATAACTTTTTCCAGATTTCTCTCTTAAGGGTACCGGCAAAAAGCCTAAGCCTAAATCGAGGAAATTAACGAAAGCAGACATTGGTATGCCGCTAGACTTCAAACATATCTCTCATGTTGGATGGGACGCGGATAAAGGTAATTACTTTTTACTAATTTGTAACGTTAAAAGTAGAAAAGATTAATACAAGTCCAGATCCGGTCAAGTGCGAATTGGACTCATCCATCGAAGGTTCCATACTAATTTCAGGATAGTAGGTCAATGCAAAGGACATCTTATAAAATATAACAAACTTAAGATTTATATATATAGTAACATGACCTACTAAAAACAGTACTACAGAAAGGAAGAGAATATAAGGCCAAAAATATGGATGAAATAGAAAATGAAAAAAGAAAGAAATTGGAATCTCACAGTCCTGCCAACAAGAATATAACAATCAAAAATTAAAAATTGAACATTTGATACCTTTCAATATGTGTAGGGCCGACTTTACTCATTTTTGGACAAAAAATATTTTGTGATTGCGTTGACTTAAAATATATTTTTTTTTCTTTAAGGGACTGTAGATCTGGATATTCATAAAGATGATTGATTTACATTGAGCTATCACATTGATAATATCAATATCAGCGTGATAGCTCAATATATAGACAGACAGACCGACAGACATACAACAAATTGATCCTGTAGATGTTCCGTTTTATTCCTTGAAGTTACAGAAGTTGAAAAAGTAGCTTGACGCATTTTTGTACGTAGACGAATAAGTCCTCTACCTCTCTAGGTCTCGGTACGGTCTCGATAGTCTTTCTAACCTTTCCTTATTCGAGACATTATGTGTTGCGAAACTCAACTCTGCACTTTGTCTTGGTAACAGACCTTCTACCGATGGGCTATGACGACGAGGAACGTGAACAAGGAACTTAAGTGTTAAGACACTCCATTACCAATAAGACAATTTCGTTTTCCACTCTTCTTTCCTACGCCATGACTATAAATTTAATTAACAATCCTGTAATTTCCTTATACAGGCTTCGACATATTCGACATGGACAAATTGCCAGAGGACCAAATGAGGTCGTTTTGGGACAAAGCGGGCATCACAGAGAACCAATTAAATGACCAGGCGACGAGACAGTTTATTTACGACTTTATTATCAAAAATGGAGGCGTTGAAGCTGTTAAGGAGGAGTTGCATGATACTAAACCTAATGGTGATTTGTTTTTTTGGGACATGATTTTATTATCGCGTTTTAAAATTTCGATTAGAATCGATGTGCGCGCAAACCAACTTATGAAGAAGTACAATACGGTCGATCTATTATGGCCCTCCTTAAATTAATTTTTATTAACTTCTTAGTATTGTTCGCTTAGGAATAAAATAATCAAAAGTAAAAAATATCCTAAAATCAAATCTGAGAAGCCGCCTACAGCTGATTTCAGGCAGTCCACGACTCGTCGACCGGACTGTACTTGTTCGTTAGTCACTTTTGCTATAATTGCGTCGATCACGATAAAATGCGACAAGTCATAATTTAAAATCATATATAATCATAACATATAGCATTTCTGTAAAAATTATAGCTCTATAAAAAAATTGCTATAATCTTAATACAATTTACTAGGGCATGTTATTAGCTATATATATATATATTTGTCAATTAAATAAAATAAAAATTAAAACATTTATTGTATATATTTGACGTATTTCTGATCGTGTCATGGTGTTTGATATTTTTATTCCATTTCAATAAATGTCTAAATATGTTACGAATTTGAATGTGTTTTATACAAACTTGCAGAATCCCCGCGAGGTCCGGCGCCTCCCCCCGCGCCGCCCGTGCCCGCGCGCGCCCCTCCACCGCCTGCGCCACGTAAGTTACCTTTAGCATATATTCTATTATTCACACTTTACCCCCTATATAACAATGAATAAAGAGAAAATCTAGTGCATAGACATGCTGTTCTCTACTTTCCATGTAATTTTCGAGGCATTGCATGTTGCCGAGGGAGTGGGAATAGAACTCACAACCACTGTGCTTACAGTCACCTGAATAATTATATTAACATTAATATATTTGCATATATATATTACTTATATATTTACTTATATGTTTTTTTAGTAAAAAATAACTTACTTTTATATTTCTATACATAATATTGATTTAAAAATACCTATATATATATATATATATATATATATATATATACGTATATGAAAGCAACGAAATTACATAGATAATTTCTGTTCCACAGCATCACGCGCGCCGCCCCCGCCGCCAGCACGCGCCGTTCCCCCTCCCCCACCACCTGCCGCGCCGCCGACGCCGCGCAACCCGCCGCCCCCACGACCGATGCAACGTGAGATTATATATATATTATTACTTACCAAATCTGTCTATATAATATAAATGTAGCTGATCGTTATTTGTACATGGAGAATACATTGCGCAATAACACATACGCAATGGACATTGCGTGATGAGTGGCGAATTAGGAAGAAGGGATTGAAATGTTAAATATGAATTTGATATTTCTGCAGTAAGGATTAAAAGATATAAAAAACTTGAAATCTTTGTAATAATATTTTCACATTCCACTTTATATGAAACATAAACAAAAATATATTATGTAATATATTCCCATAATCTATACACAGCACCGCCAGCAGCCGGTCCCCCTTCCGTTCCGCCTCCACCGCCGCCCTCCGCCGCGCCGCCCCCGCCCCCTCCACCGCCGCCTCTCGCGCCGCCAGCCGCCGCCCCCGCACCTCCGCCACCACCACCACCCGCGCCCGCCGCCGCCCCTGGGGCGCCCGATCCCCGCGCCGCCCTCATGGAGAGTATACGCAACGGGAACAAGACACTCAGGGTGAGTGTGGATGCTTAGATTTCATTTTAGGATTATACTCGTGGGATTCTATGTGCGACTGCATGAGAAATTTGCTTTACAACATGTAGTTTTAAGGGACTATTTTTACGTATTAATACTCTCGACCTGGATCTTTTACAAATTTCTTTTACAATGATCATTCAATTTGTTTTCAAATGGGTAAAGCGCGTGCACGGTTTCCACAACACACAGGTGTGAGTCCTGTTAAATTTAAATTTGTGTATTATTCTTAAATATTTTCCATTTTCTTACTATATTATTTTATTACTTCTTTCTCACAAAACATTCATGTTTACTATTTTTCTAATGATTAAATAACATAATTTTCTGTATTACTATTAAATTTCACTAATTGTTATGTCAAATCATTTATTTATTGTGTCAAAATCTTTACATATTGTTATTACATGAATTTTGTTTTTTTAACCATTTTAGCATGTCGACGTTGGTTCAAAGAATTCCCTAAACGATGACAGTAGAAACAATTTGCTAAGTGAAATACGACAAGGAATCAATTTAAGAGCTGTAAGTAAAGTTGATTAAATTAATTATATTAAATACATAAAGAGTTCCTCATGGCGCAATGGGACAGTGTCTGACCAGTCGTGGGTTCGACTCCTAATCAATGGAGTGAATTATTTTTATTTCCCTGTTTTGGCAACATCGAGCGTGGTGATGATTTCCGCCACTTAACACACAATGTCTCGAAAATTATGCGGTGCGTGGAACGAATAATAATCTTAGATTTTTTTCAATACATTTTAAATTAAACTCTTATACCAAGATTTATCACATATACTATGTATTTATATTATTTAGGAACTCGAAGTTTTGACTTCCGTTCGTCTACCCCTAACTTATTTTTATGTATAATATACGCAAATAATTCACTTTAAAATTCCCTTTTAATTAAAATTACTTCACTTTTAATTAAAATTAATCCCCCTAAATCAAAACGAAAATAATACCAACTACATTCAATTCCTACAAGGTACGCCGTTCGAGCAGTTCAGCGGGAGACTCTGAAGACTTATCAAACCGCGCCGCAGTGTGTGGCCTCGCGGGTGCACTAGCTAAGGCACTACAAGAACGAGCACGAGCCATACAATCCTCCTCCGAGTCAGATGATAGTGAAAACGAAGCTAGTGACTTTGAATGGGATGATTGAGTCCCTAACATGGTCACTGATATGCTTAATGTTGTTGTTTTAAAGGGTGTTAGGTGATAGTGTGGAAGGATTGAGTTGCGACAATAGTAGAAGTGAAGGTAGTGACTTTATAGGGTCACTAACACTTATTATAGATACTACCACTGTTGTGAGATGCTTTATTTTTTTTGGTCATCTATTAATTTTGTTTTTTTTATGTCATCGTTGTCAAGTGTCAGTGTCAAGTGTATGGCAGTGTATTATGCTGGCATTATAATTGCAATTAATCTCTTTCGTGTGTTCTCCATACAACGTGACATTGGCGAAGTGATTAGTGCTCTACTGGCACGCTCGGAACGCCATAATAAAAGAGCCTTACCAACCATAATTGCAATTATTTTATTTTTTTTCACGAAAATAGGAAAGTGTTTTAATTCTGTTTACTATTACATGGATATTTTAACTAAACTAAAATGTGACGATTTTATAACTTTTGCACTGACTTGAAACTGACAGCTTGTTTCACATAGCGTGAGAATGTGTAGAGTTCATTTTTTTATATAAAATGAGAGTGTGAGCAATCTGTACACCAATACATAACATTTGAAATAATTTTCATATTTTATTTTTATTTATTCTGCGCCAACACTGCCATAATTTCAACGGTGTGTCAGATTTACAAGAAAAATTAAATGTGAATGTAGCCTTATATTTTTAACCAAACATTTATATGTTCGTCATAGAGATACAGCTTTTGGTTGTAAACGCGACGGTTGTGGATTCGATTCTAATCGGAAGGATAAATTATTTTCATGGTCTTGATCCGATAGCAAAACAAACCGCAGTGTTGACCTCCGACACTCACCATGCGACATCTCGAAAAACGGGGAACAGAGCGAAAACCTAGGTTTCCACTGCACACCTTTGTGCAGAAAACAGTGTGAAGCTATAAACAACTAATATCTAAAATAAATTTGATTAAATATATATATTTAATATTTTACCAAATCATGAACAAAGCTCAAAATGAAATAACAAACTTTTATTGTATTTAGATAGCTAACAAACATTTTTTTTTTAAATATTTTAATAATTGACAACACAACTTCTTAATTGATTCTACTTTAAATGTATACAATAGCAATATTAGCCCCTTTTTTAATATTTTTTTTTTGTTAAAAATAATTTTAAGTCATATAATAACTAGGTGATGTTACAAAAATGTTAGTGCCTGTAATAGTTTTTAACTTAAGTAAGTATATCTTATAGGCGTCAGTATTTTTTTAATCATACTTTCTAATACTGTATTCCACTTTTCATAAACAAAATTGTATATATTAGTAAATTACTTTTTGTTATTATCATTCAATATCTCTTTAAAAACTTTACTTTATGCTATAACTTAGACATTATACGGATATAATAAAGTATACCATAGGATTCGAATAAAAGTTATTAATTCCCCCAAGTGAGCATCAAACCCCCCAACCGGGGGGTTGGCACCATCGCATTTACAGTTAGAGATTAGATATATTTTCATTTCTTTGCTCTTGTAACGGAGCAAAGAACGGTGGTGAGTTCCGC
This sequence comes from Heliconius burneyi, assembly GCA_018247715.1. Taxonomy (NCBI): domain Eukaryota; kingdom Metazoa; phylum Arthropoda; class Insecta; order Lepidoptera; family Nymphalidae; genus Heliconius; species Heliconius burneyi. The sequence goes on from DWGR01005461.1 coordinate 6,462, forward strand.
CATTCAACACACGTGAAACTGAACTTAGTAGTTCAGCTCCACGCTATATATAACTTGAAAAATATTGATCTTTTTCTCTTTTCAAAACAATGTTCTTGCAAACTAGACAATTATAGTCAAACAACATATTTATCCAGTAACGGTATTAAGTTTAAAATATTTATGTATTATATATTGTTTTACTTTTGTATGTATCTTTAATGCATTTTAATTCATGCTATTAATTAATTATATTTTATTGTAGTTAATATATTTTTGATTACTTTTAATTTTTTAAGTATTAATAGTAAGTTGTATATGTGTATATATAGTAGTCAGTACGATGACTGAAGTTGAGAAGTGAACTGAAGTGATCTCTTACAAAAGTGGCCTAACTTAACTTCTATAAATTTTGTTTTTACTTTTCGCAAATTCGCAATAAAACGTGTATTCTATTTTTTTTTATTCTGATCTGCCAATGATATTGCTGAAAAATTCGTGATATACAAAGAAAAAACTAATCTTTTTTAGATCTCCGATATCTATCTGGGTTATTAGGCGAAACGGCCAATAACATCTAACTGACAAAGTCAAAATTTAATAAAAACGTTTTATTTCTTGGTAAATTAAAAAATATTATTATTTTTATTATTTCAAATAATATATAGTATATGAATTATATTATATTCATATATATTTTAATAGTGTTGTAGGTGTGCATCTTAAATAAAAAAAAAAAACTAAGATAATTTGGTAAAAATGTCAGTTAGGAGATGTAGGCACTTCACCGTCGATATTAGTCTTTCATTTAAGAACTTATTATTTATTTATTACACCAACATAAATTAATCTCAAAAAGAAAAAAACATTGGTGTAAGGGCGGCCTTATCACCACAGATGATCTCTTCCAGGCGCATGCATAGTAAATTTTTTACTAGCAACCTATTCGCGGCTTCACCCGCTTGAACTAAACAATTATTTCTTTACTAATCTGTAATACTTTCGTGTTCTAATAACATTATCATTTTAATTTTTTAAGTTAGGTCACTTTAATTTAGAGATGGCGAAATTATTCTAATGTGTCAATAAAAATGGTTATTGGAACTTGTAACTTAATGTTAATTTTAAAATATTTTTTTAGCAAATAGCTAAAATTAACACTTTAATATTTTTAATTATTCGTACGACATAGTCGTGACAAAAATATATTCTTATTGATAACTCAATCAGTAAAAAAAAAGCTTAAAATTGTTTAAAATTAAGAAAAATTTTTCACTAAAGCAAAGAAAGTGTTTGAAGCCCAGCACCACACTGGCTGTCTATTAATACTGGGAAAATGTTTAAAAGTATTAATATTATTTCAAATGGGACTTGAAACTACAATCATTGCATTTTATTTCGAATTGTAAAATTATATGACTTAAGTCATTAAAAATTTCTTGTTCACATACATTCACAGAAACAGTACGATTGATGAGTGGCCACTTAAAGCTAGCTGTAGATGGAACGTTTTTAGGTTTATTCTTTCAATTTGCATAAGTTCAGAAAGCCTAACTTCAAGGCGGCCACGCAGATCGAAGGAAGGTTAGATTATTTAAGAAAAATTAAGTTTGTGATGTTATTACAAACTTTTTATACTTGTTAAATATTTCAATAATAATCAGCACCTGTGTTTATCGTGCACATATTTATTTATAGAATGTATTTTGTATTTAAATATTATGTTAATGTCTAGTTATTAATTATCTAATGTATATTGTAAAGGGATGTCATTTTTTTTTCTTATTTTTTATTATTTTTAACTACTAATAATGTGCTTCTTGGCTATTATTTCGCCGCGGTGAAAACAGTCAACCTGCATATCACAAGTTTTAAGGGGACGAAGTATGCATGATAACGGTGTGTGAATATTGGAACGCTTATACAAAAAAAAATTTTTAAGTTGGTTTTTCTTTGTTTAACTTATATTTTTGTTTCGACAGTTTTCACCTACAAAGAAATTATTTTGTATTTCTATTTTTTTTCCTGCTTTCAAATGTATACCTAGTCGACAGCCCTAATATAGTTTCTTTATATTCATAATATTCAACTACTTTTGTGCACAAAATATACTTCAATCAATCATAATCAAAGTCACTGCAAGTTGCAGAGTTTTTATTGTTTAAATGCCTTCTAAGTCAAAACAGCAATGTAACTTATAAATTTTCAAAACTTCAAAATATTGATTGTTCGTAAAATTCTTTTTCTACAGATGCTTTTGTAATCGTAAGATATGATCGCATTTGTAAATGTGTTAAATTAAACATTTGTATATATTACCATAAACATACTAATGTTATTATCTAAATTAAACTCAATTTTCAAAACATCTTCGTATATCCGATCATTGGTACTCAGCCTCATGCTTAGTTTCAAAACAAAAATTAGTTCAGTTAATCGGGTTTCTACTGTTTAATTATAAGCATATAATTTTCAGAGGCTGTCGTGGCGCAACGACACAAGGTGTGACTGTAACGCGATGGTTGTATGTTTGATCCCCACTCGAGGAAGTAATAAAATATTTTTTTTATGTTTCCTTTCCTTTTCTTCGCTCTGGTGTCGACGCAAAGGCGTTGAGTTCTGCCACTCAACACGCAATGCCTCCAGTATTCTGCAATATGCAGTGACAATCGCTTTGCTCATAATTTTTGAATGCAATAATAAAAATTAAATTAAGCATTTAATTAAGCGTAAATTTAGAAAACACAAAGCTATTTTTTATAATATTTAAAATAAAGTTTTGTATTGTTAATCTGTCGTGACTAACGGGGAACGTTATAGCCATCATTGAATACTACGTTAACTAAATAAATAACCATTAATTTCAAAACAAGGTGTTTTATTAATTTGACCTGAAAACGACTATAGTTTTTTTTATCTTTTTTGTGTTTTTTCAATGTATTTATAATTTTTGACACGCGAAATAAAATAAGCGAACCTAGGAGTACATCACTACCCTCTTTACTTTCAAAGCGTTTTTGTTATGCGTATTTCGTTGCGCAACCCAACGAGACATTTTCGCTAATAGGTGATCGAAATCGACAATACTATCTATTATTAAAAATTGTATTTTCACAATACTGAATATACATTTTATTTTCCTCCTCCGGTAACAAGATAAAGCGCAGCGTTGAGTTTCCAGAATGGCCGAGATTCTACAAAACTTATATTTAAAAAAGAATGAACCAATAGAAACAAAACAGGAATTATGGCACCCAATAAATGTGCGTTTTTTATAGTTTTAATTTGAGCAATTATTAAGTTTTGTGGAAGAATTAACATTATCAGTTTTTCTACCAAAAATTGTAGAATAAGTAAATTATATTTCATCACAAATTTGATAACCCAAAGGTTGTCTGGTAAAAATCGCTGATCAGGGATAAGACCGCCTTTTGCGCGTCAATTGTTTTATTTTTGTTGTTTTTTTATACTCTTTTATTTTTATAATATAATCGTACACAATAAAGTGGAAATAAATAAGCTTTCAAAAAATCGGCCTAATTGTCGGCCTGTTTTTTTTTTTCGAATTTGACATTAATGCTGTTAGCCTTATTGGCTTCTACAGCGACACCGGTTGGGTAGGGAAGAGGGTACTCTTTCCCTGAGGAATAATCAGGCACTGGATGGCTGGTTGTGTAAATAAAACCAAAAGCTATAGGGGCGCCCCCTAGCGGGGCTCGAACCTCGGCCTACAGCCTTCGATCGGACTGGGGTGGAATTTCCCTACTCTAAGCAAACCAGCCAAGCGAAATGAGGCCACCGCTGGTTATATTGAGACTATTCTAAGGGAGCTAGCGGTCCCTAACCGTTGCGCCCGCCGCGCCGAGACGCGGCCGGGCCGTCGGGTAAGCTGGACTTCGCTGTCGTTTCCGACGAC
>DWGR01005462.1:0-10355 GCA_018247715.1 Heliconius burneyi
CCATTGAACAGTTGGGTGGCACGTGGAAGTGTCACGTATCCAGATGGTGTGGATGGTAATTAAGCTTGTGACGTACTTTACCCAAAACACTCCAGTAGGGGCACTCTACACAAAGTTTTCCCCACATGATTTTCTGACGTTCTCTAGTAATGCGTAAAATTTCCTCCTCGGCTCCCAACTGTTGCGAATTTTATCTATCAGAGAAACATAGGGCATAGCACGTACTGACTTACTGAGGCCAGTCGTGGCACAGGGGCACAAGTGTATGACTGTAAACGCGACAAGTTGTGGATTCGATTCCTATTCGAAGAAATGAAATATTTAATATATTTATACTTGTAGATATATTTTATTAATAAATGATAAATAACTCTTTTAGAAGTTGCATAGTTTTGTTAATACTGCGAGTTTTTGTTTATAAAATATTTGTAAATAATGTGTTTCTAGTAAATATAGATTAAAATTTATGACATCCATCTCCACTTCAATTAAATATATCAATAGGTCGGTAGTAATTTTCTGAAAACGTAGCTTATTTTCAAGTTTCTGTTTAATTATAAAGTAATTTAATGGAGTAAATTAGATCTGAGCCTCAGGCGTTATAATTATTGTCTATTAGAAGCAAATTGCACGAAGTTCACCTTGAGCCATGTATAAAATTTAATATTTCATTTCTTTATTCTTTTTATAATTTTATAAGTATTTTTTTAAATAATAATACGAAATAAAATCAACAATTCAACAAATCAAATTTTTTATTTGTATATAGGGTTTTAATGATTTTTTAAAAAATATTAACCATAAAATTAGGTGCGTAGTCTTTATAAAAAATAAAATAATTTTGATAATTTTTATCTTCACCGTGAATTTTAAACAATTGTTCAACATATTTTATATCGAATAATTATTTAAAATTAAATTGCCACATTAAAATAACGTTCGACTGTCAAGCTGTCAACATTCTAGTTCTACAGATTCGTCGTGACAACTGTCGCAATTGCGTGTAGACGAGAATAAAAATAACACTTTCTAAAAGCATTTTATAATACCGTGTGATAATATATCTATAAATTAATTTATTTTTATTTCCTGTTGTGTGTCATTTACATGGATATTTGTGTGTACACATAATAATATAATATGATTATCGAAAATCCTGACGCGTTCAAGACTTGGTTGACGTCCATATTGGAACCACTGTGAGTTTTCAGCCATGTTTATTTTATATATATAATAACGCGTCTTTAATATATTTTTATTAAATATATTTCTTTTTTTAAATATTATGTATCATTAAAATGTTTTAATATGAAATAAAAATAATTTATTACGAAAAAATTGCATAGGTGTCATATTACAGTTTCGTAATAAGTAGTTTTTTTATCAGTATGGTGAGAACTTTCATGACTTACTTAAGTTAGTCAAAGCTATTAAACTGAAAACAATTTATTTAAAAGATCACATTTAATAGTCATTTTTACACACAATTATTGTGTAGTCATATATTTTCTGTTGTTATTGATTATACAATTTATAACCTCATTAATCTTATCATCAAATATTCCATAGAGGTTCATACGTTATATAGATAAAAATGAAATAGATAAAATTGTAGCTTATTTTATTATTAAACTATTTAATAGATTCCTTACTTTAAAAAATGTTAAAATATGGAAATTTATTATTTTGTTTGTTTTTTACCTGTAGTAACCAGTTCTTATTCAGTATATGAAAATTATTCTGAGGCATATATTATTTTAAATAGAAACAATAAAAGATAATACGAAATATAAATATTTTTTGTAGTGATTATTTACAGTTATATATATAAATATGTTAATATTTCAATTGTATGATTTACTTTCTTTATTGATGAATTAGTTTGAAAATTTGTTAAGATAAATCTGTTAAATTATAATTATTAAACAGAAGAGTATGCCATAATAGAAAGAGGAGGTCAAAAAAACTTTTTTTTGACCTCCTCTTTCTATTACTTTCAAATATAATATATATAAATTTGAAAAAGTTGGTAACTTAAATACAGTAATTCCAGTAACTACTGGCATAGTCCATATACCGTAAAGTCCACTAATTGAGGACAGCTATAAGGCTATATTACATAAAGTTAATAGTTTCCATGTATCTGCACTCACAGTTACTTCCTACACTTAGATTCCATTAAGTGTTATATATAATTCTTTATTTCTATTTGACCATGCAGGCGAAGCCATAAGCAAAAGTACATATATCCATCAGAAATAATATTTTTTTTGTATAATCTGTACTTAATCCCATATGACATTCAAATATAAATAGATATTGACACACAGGGCTTACAAAAACATCTATTTTAAGATAAACCTCCACCACCATGCAATGTTTTTATTACTTCATGCTGATATAATTTTAATTTTGACTTTGAGGTGGCCTCAAATGTAAATATATAAGTTATTGTTATTGTAAAGTTTGGTGTTTAGTTACGGTTTTAATACCAAGCCAGTTCCATACAAATCAATTAATTGATTCATAATCTTGTTTATATATTATTATTTCTTTATATTTTTGTAAATAATAAAAACATCTAACTAAAAATGCATGAAGATTACACTTTAGAAATATTTTCTGTGAAATTTATTTAGAAATTGTATGTACCTGTAACAAACAATTAACTGTCATTATGACATGTTTTGTAGTTTCATAATGTACTGCACAAGAAGCACAGAGGTGGTCTAGTAATCTGTTGTGTCCTCATTGTCTTGTTTCCAGAGCAACAATTTGAAAATAATTCATGACTATGAGTAGGAATAGAATTCACAATTGTTGCATCTAACTTCTGACACTGCTACTTTGACATTGTGGCCGCTATAAGAACAGAGAATTTAGTGATTTGCTAAAATCCAACTGTTTTTGCTTTTCACTCATATTAGAAAGTTTGTGCATAAAGGATATGCTGTACTTTCACGAAACAAAGATAAATTTCATTAATAAAATTTATGTAAAGGTCTATATAGCAATCTTAGAATAAACAGTCACCAATACTAATTATATCTCAAACATAATATGTAGTTATGTATATTATAAGAACTTTGAAAAAATTACTTGACCAATATACTTGAGAGAGCATCTGACTCTCAAAAACATTAATTAGCTTTTATTTTGCTACATGTTTGTTTAATTTTAAAAAAAGAACTTTATGTCAATTAATGATAATAGCTGCCTGTGTGATAATTATATTTTTTGAGGTGAAATGTAAAATAAATTATTCTAAAACGGAGTACACAAAAGATACTTGTAAATTTAAAAATATCTTCATACACAACACAGTGTATAAATAAGCACCATTAAAATCAATATATCTTAGATTTTTTTTTCTATATATATAAAAGTGATCATCTTACAAAATACATTGTATAAAAACTGCAGCTTACCTGTACTGAAATATATGCAATAAAATCAAGGTGTCAGATAAGATGTATAGGTATCAATTATTACATGGTATGACACAACAATCTATATTATCATTGAACACTGCATAGTGATGTATGTACCATTTTTACACAATGTACATCACTATAATGATAAAAATATGACAGATATTAAAGTGTGTAATTTTAATAGAAAAATATATTGTGTTTTTCATATGTAATATTGGTAACCAAAAGATAAGATTATTTCAGAGGTTGTTGGTTGAAATTATGGCAGGGTAATTTTTTTATAAATTTTAAAGTAAACCTGTATGTGAGTTGTAACTTAATAGTCATAATGATATGTGGGTGCAAAGGGAAATAGTGAGTTTTCTATGTTTGAAATCACCCATATATTTTTTTAGTTTCCCTCTGAATCTTGCATATTAGAGTGTACACAGGTGGAACCTGCACTGCCCAATAATCGAAACATTATATATTATTATTATTATTTATTACAAGAGAATTATTTTAGTTATTAAATTTCTTTTTTGCTATAAGTATATAAATATAAATAATATTTGAATTTTTTCAACAGATGCGACGCGGATCCCGCCGCCCTAGCCAAGTACGTCTACGCGTTGGTCAAGAAGGACAAGCTGTTAGATGAGCTCCGAGATGGGATGCTGGATCAACTCGATGTTTTCTTACAGCAAGGTAAGCGTCTGACTGTAAACGCGACGGTTGTAGATTCGATTCCCATCAGAGGGTATGAATTATTTTCATTTCCTTATACTAGTATCTTTACTCTCATGACAAAGTGCGTGTTTCGCCGGTCAATACGCAATTTCCTGGAAATTAGGCGGAAAGTAGAGGATCGTCCCCTACTTTCCGCCTCTCAGTCTTAACACTAGGTTCCCTCTGTTTACGCTAATATCTTTATTTGATTTTCAGTACTTTTAATTTGGGATTACCCTAGCGAACCAAGATATTTCCTCATACAATTTTGTATGTGTTGTATGTTTTAATGTATTTTAGCATTAACGTAATAATTAAGTTGATTTTTTATATTAATAATCATGACAATAAAATGCTATTTACAGAAACAAAACCCTTCGTCGACATGCTGTTCAAAGCTCTTGAAAGTCAAGAGTATCTCAAATCCACTACCGTCGAGAAACAGCCGTCACCTCCCCCAGAACCTGTGGAACCTGAGAAGGAGCCTGAAGTGGAAAACCATGGGAACCTCACGAACCATGGGCCACAGGGAAATCATGGTGAGAAATGTATTTATTCATAACTATGTCTATTGGCACCTTTGCTCAAATGGAAAGAATGACTATGACACTCACAAATTCTATTTAAATCTGCTCTCAACTCTGAGATTGATCTTAAGATGTCGTACTAATATTCTATAAATGAAATTCATGTCTAAACATAGATCTCAAGAGTTGAGAGTGGTTTATATACATATAAGGACCTGAGTGTCCGAGTGTCCCCACTGTCAGATACAGTGAATTACATCGAGAAGATTAATTTGATACAGACTTTGATAAACTATATAATCTAACACAGAAAAAAATTTTCAATTTGAGTAGTTTAGTTTAGTGAAAAAATATTTAGATTTATGATAAGAATAGTATGTATAGATTTTTTGGTTCTGAGTTTGATTCCCATGTGGAGGATTAATTTTTCATCGTCTATTGTCTATGTATATAAAGTACTGCTTTAATTGACCATTCAATTTGCCATGATGAGTAGCGAACCTCAACACCTTGTTTTATCTACCAGGGCGAACGAAAATATTTTTTACGCCCTTCATTCTCCCAAGATTCAATTGCTGTCTCACTGTGTCATATTTTCACATGTCTGTAACAATATTTTGCCATCTCATTTTAAGAATATTTTCTTACTTTTGTTTTCCGAGCGCGACAACAATGCTCAAAAATTCATAAAGCCTTACAGGACGGCGTCAATTCCTCGACCGTATTGTAAAGTAGATCAAACAAAGTTAAATACATATTATTTTTTTTCACAGTCCCACCGCCACCTCCACTACTAGCACAATCACAACTACAACCAGAGAAACCAGCTCCACGACCACGATCAGACAGCACTGGGGCCCATCGTGTTGTTGTGCCGCGTTCACGCCCCCATCCTCACCCCCATGGGCCCCACGGTGGACCCCAAGGGCCGCATGGTGGCCATTTCCAAGGTGGTCCTCATAGTGGGCCCCAAGGTGGTCACGCTGGTGAGAGGCATGGGCCTTATCATGAACAGACTCTTGTTAAGGTTAGTTGCTTTTATATGATGACAGTTTTAACTATTTTGTGTTATAATTATAAATTAAATTACCATAACTACTATGGTAGTTGTCCCATTCTGTTTTTTTTTGTTTTGATGTATGAGGGGTGGCCCAAAAGTTCGTGTAATTAAAGGGTTCTAAATGAAATGAAACAATAAATCTGTTTTTCCTTTTCAATATAATCACCTTTAAGCTGAATACTTTTATTGGATCTATGAATTAATTTTTCGAAACCGTCGAAATAATTTTTTTCTTCTTTTGGCTAAAATTGCTGTCATTAAAGGAGGTCATCCCAAGTGAAGGCCTATTTTATTGGTTTTTTTTAACGGCCAGCAAAAAGATAGATTTATTAAGTTTACTATCGTTTATTAACATATTTTGACAGTATCGATATAAATTTGAAGAAGAAATATGTAGATCATGAAGTACAGCGTTCTGAAAACCCCACCAAAAGAAATATGGATTCATACTTACATTTTTTTTAGGTCTTACCAACACAACTTCTAGAAGAACCAGTGGAACCTCCAAGAAGGAGAGATAGGAGAGCTGATGCCGTAAGTGTTATTTTTATCGGTGTACATATAAACGTACTTGATATATAAAATAATAAATACCTTTGTGCTATATAGTCTGCATAAAACAGTGAACAGGGGTCTTGTTATTAGAGCGAGTGAATGAAAATAATTCATACCCCCGAATGGGAATCGCCAACCGTCGCGCTTACAATGAAACACTATCCCACTGCGACACGACAACCTTTAAAATATTATGTATTCAAATAGGCTTTTGTGTTTTTTGAAATATATTTAAAAATTTAAAATTTTAACCTATTCCCTCTAGGCACGAGACAAAGAGGATCGCCGTCGTCGTCGTTCCCGATCCTGGGAAAGACGCGCGCGTCCCAGACGTCCACGGGAACCTGAACATGACAGACGGTACGCCAGGTATATGTACGGGATTGCTTTTACTAACTTGTTTTCATTGGCACCATTGCGCACCTATTAACTCCATTGACTCTACCGACTTTTTCAAGATTGTCAAATTTAAAAAATACTGGCCAGGTTCATTAAACTTATTAATCCCAATGGCCTCACTTACCTGCCTAAACTTATTGCAAATATTAAAGTGTCATCCCCTTATTTATTTGTTTGGACCCGAACAAGACAAACGGTGGTCAGGTTATATATGTATTAGATTTACTAACTTATCATTCCCGATTAAAATTACTCATCTCATTGGACTTATGATACTGGCTAGGTATATGAACAGGTCTGTTTTACTAACAAATTTACCTCATTGTACCTACTGACCTTTTTAAAATTGTGGTAAAAAAAACACTCAATAAAAGAGACTAACATTTCTTTATTTACTTAGAATAGACAATTAACCCCATGGCTACCAATGTATTATTATTGTAAAATTATTGTCAATTTCACACACTTCCTTTGTTTATTTTTTTAGGCCTGAATACGACCAGTTTTATTGCCCCTATTCAATGAACCTATATTTTTTTTTAAATTATTGACACTGAACTGACTCAGATCTTCTGTTGGACGTTATTGTGTCTGTCAGGTCCATTGTCCCAACCAACTACATTAACTCTATGTGTAAATGTGGATTGATTATATTATATAATTAAAATATTGTATGTTGCAAAAGCCACTGTGATGTAAATGTAAATAACATTATTCTTGATGGTGATTCTTATTCGTTAGCACTATATAAATAACTACGATTTTTTGAATTTAAGACATTGTGTGTACTTGTGGTCTTGAAAGAGCAGAGAAATGCAAATTATTTTTTTTCAAAGTGGAAATCGAACCCTCTATTGTGTTAGTAAAACATTGTCCCATTGCACCACAAATCAACTACTTATAAATAATAACATATTACATTTCCTAGTTTCTTAGTTAATAAAAATAGCTGAATATTTAAGGCCAGTTGTAGCGCAGGTGCACAAAGTGTAACTGTAAAAGGGACTGGATCTGGGTTTCGCCACTCAACACGCAATGCCTCCAGAATTCGGCAGGAAATGGAGTGTCTTAACACTAGGTTCCGTCTGCATACCATGCGGTGTGCGAGATACAGTGTGAAGCTGATTTAATTTAATATAAAAATAAATTAATCTTATGTAATGTAATATTTTTTTAACTCATCGCTACTTCAAATTACGTTATGTAATACTTGAACACATTGTTATATTAATTAATTAATATTTTATTTATATACCAACGGGGAATTGCTTATTTTCTCATCTGATTAACTTTCGTGATCTAATATCACTTTAAAGACATTATCCATACATTGAAAGCTAAAGTTGCAGCCAATTTAATAAAACGCTTATTTTGTAGCAAACTTGTTGCATGCAATTCTTTATATTGACATAACATTTTTCTTATATTTTTAAAACAATTTAATCTAATACTTAATGTTTAGGGAAGTTTTCCATAATACTATAGTGAAAATGTAGTTTTCGCTATAGTATTATGGCTATATATAAATAATACTATAGTTTTCATTATAGTATTATTTAAATTAGTAGTGGGTTATCTATTTCTGAGATGAACGTGCACTAACGCACGGACAACAAATTTATAATAATTGTTTTGGGTTCTATTACTTTATCAAATGCCCCAATAATAGATTTTCTCATATATCTTCTATGTACGTGCAACGGTGAGCTACAGTTTTATCATATGTATTCCAGACGCCCGCCATCCCGCTCGCCATCGCCTCGTGGGCGCTACCGCAACCGCAGCCCGCCCAACGTCACAGAAAGACACACTAGTAGATCTAGGTTAGATATTAATTTTTTTGTACCTTAGAAGTGGGAAACTGTTTGCCGAATTCTGAGTTACATCTGGATCGCCGAACTCTGATCTGTATTGGTTCTTGAGTGGTGGAACTCAACGTCGCGCTTCGCCTTGTCTCACAGTGAACAAGAGATTAAATGTGAGCCACAATTGTCGCGTGTGAGCCCATAACCATCGCTTATGCTTGTGTCTCTGGGCTCCAACGGCCTGCCATGTTTGAGATATAGCATGAGGCTAAAAATAAAGAGATTTCTTGTTTATTTTGTATTTTAAATCTTAGTTTAATAATGGTTTCGCTTTTTTTTTTCATCATTTATCATTATATTCTCTTACAGATCAAGATCACCAGGGTTCCTTCGCGAGCGTGAATTAGAAAGAGAAAGAGAGAGAGTGAGAATGCCTCGCGAGTTAGAGAGAGACAGGATGTCCCGCGACAGAGAACACAGAGATAGAATCTCCCGCTCTAGAGATAGAGATCGGTGAGTAAACACAAGATTTTTCTTATACTTTAATTTATTGTGAGAGTGTCTTGTGAGCAGGGCTTGTGACCGGTACGCAAAAAGGTACTGCGGCGTTGCCGCTCCGCTTAGAGGCGCGAGCTGCGCGCTCGGCTGCGTTGCCAAGTCGCGCATTTGCTTCCGGTCTAATGTTTTTGTTTTAAAAAGTAAAGGTAATTACGCTATTATGCGATAGTAGTGTGAGATTTATATGTTTGAGTTTTTTGTTTCTTTACTTTAAAGAAAAGCGCCTTTATGCGTACCGGTTACAGGCAGGGCTGCTTGTGAGTGACAAATATAATAGGAAGTTATAGTAAAAATAAGGATATTTTTTAATTGTGTAGAGGATAGGCAGACGGAACATAGTGTGAAGATACTTCGTTCCCCATGCACTGTCCGAATTCTCAAGACATTGCGTCGAAAGCAACGGAGCTCAACGCCCCACTTTGCTTTGTATGAAAATATTCAATTATTCATTCCTCGAATGGGGATCGAGCCCACAATTGTCGCGTTTAGTCAGACGCTTATGCCACTGCGCCATGACGGCATTTTAAAACTTTTTAAACTTTTTCTTTATTGCAGGTCACGTGACAGGTCACGCGACCGATCTTTGTCTCCGCACGAGACGAGATTAGACCATGGTGATATTTACAAGAGAAGATGTCGAGATTTTGATAGTATGTATATCATTTATTTTATTTTTAGTGGAAATAATTGGAATATAGATATTTGGGCTACATTTTATTTTATGTGAAAACCTGTTTTGGAAGAATCAATGCTAATTATATTAGATGAATTGTTTGCTTAGTTAATTTTTAAATTACTAACAATATGTTTAATATGGGGAAGAATAGAATGGGGTATTTATCAATCATTTGGACATTTATATATTGTCCTTTTTCTATATTTAAATAATGCAAAGGAAACTGCAGCTTATAATATAAATAATAAATTTAAATATAATAATATAAAAAAAATCACTTCACGCTGTATCCCGCACACAACAGGGTAGGCAGAGGGAACCTAATGCTAGCTAGACATAGATACTAATGATAATAACTAACAACAAATAAAAAAAAAGTAAGTATGAAAATTTACGTTTTTTATTTTCTAAGGTACATTTGTAGAGATTAATAATAATTATGTTTTCTGTTCCTCAGTGAAGGGCTACTGCATGCGCGGTGACATGTGCGAGTGGGACCACGGTGCGGACCCTGTGGTGCTGGAGGACGCGGCGCTAAGCCGCGTGCTGGCGCCGCATCTACCGCCCGCGCATCTGCCGCCGCCCGTGCCCCTGCCGGTGCCCGTGCCCGGTAAGAAAACAAACAAAATCTGT
>DWGR01005463.1:0-10355 GCA_018247715.1 Heliconius burneyi
TCGAGTGGTCAGCGCCAGCTACTGTGTCTTGCTCGCGCCGTGCTAGCGAGACGAGCTGTGCTTGTATTAGATGAAGCCACTGCTAATGTTGATACTGAGTGAGTACCAGCTATTTAAATATTAAGTTATTGATTATGTTTGAACAGAGTTGATAAATATTACATTTTTGTTTATGAGGTACAATTTATGCCGTTATTTCTTTTAAATATTACCGATACAGCGTAGACTGACATTTCATTTTTTAAAGATTTTTCTTAAAATTAATAATAAAATCTTATTTAAAAATTAATATAGAACAAAATCAAAAACCAATGCAATATGATATAGACAGTATGAGTATAAACACATTTTGTTTATCTAGTACTAGAATATTAATTTGAAAGACTTAAACTCTCTATTGATTATATACTAGTCACTATTGATTATAGATCTCAGGTACTTAAATGTTGAATCGCAGAGTTTGTTATTAGTAGCAGGGTAAGCAGAGGGAACTTAGAAATCTAGTCTTAAAACACTCCATTCTCATGAAGATACTACCGTTCCCCACTCTCCGCCCAATTCTGGAGGTACAGCGTGTTGAGTGGCTCAACTCAGCGGTGCGTTGTACCTCATCACCAGAGCGAGGAAACGAAAATATGTAATATTTCATTCTCCCAAGTGAGAATTGAACACAAACTTATCGAGTTTATAATCGCACCATTACGCCCCTGAATTTAAAAGGCCGTCTTGGCGCAGTTGCGCACTCTGCTGGTTATAACTTATATACAAAATAATTCTTTAAATTAACTATAAAGTATGTAGTAGCAGTAGAAAGTCCTAAATTCGCGCTATCAGTTGAGCAAGGAGTGTCTTGACACTAAATTATATTTGTCTATTCTACTATATAGGAAAAGGCGAGCAACCGAAAACAAAAAACTAAACACTAGAGAACCTAAACTTTAGAGGTTCCACTAGCTATATCAACTGTCTTGTTCTATTTCCAGGACGGACAAACACATCCAAAACACGATCCGCACGAAGTTCGCGTCGTCCACAGTACTGACGATCGCGCACAGACTCAACACCGTCATGGACTACGACCGCGTCATCGTCATGGATAAGTAAATGTCGATTTCTGTTTTGGGTTCCATAAGTTAAAAGGAAAAAAACAGAACCCTTATAGAATTATTTTCTCGTCTGTCTTTCAAGACTATTTATTTCTAGATCGCGTGGAAGTATCGTGCTGTAGAATACAAAACGTGATGTTTAGTTCCACCACTTTAAACGCAATGTCTCGATAATTCGGCGGAAAATGGGGGACGGAGAGTCCAAATAGCTATTGGTAGTAACTTCTTACACGGGATCGTTGGCAGCAGTGATCTCTTACCCTCAAGTGACCTGTACACGAGCTTGTCTTGCCTTTTAGTTAAAAAAGAGACATATATTTAAATAGTTTTCATTTCTCCGTTCGGGGTTAACAAAGCGCGTCTTTGGGTTTCCCCACTAAAATCGCAATGTTTTGAAGTTTTGGCAGTGCTAGGGCAACTAGAGCCCAAATATTAAATTCCCTCCGGAACCTCTATCGGGAATGCTGCCCTGATAGATCTTCATCATCTTTTTTTTTTCATTTTATTACAGGGGTCATGTGGTAGAATCTGGGCACCCCTACGAGCTATTGATGGCTCCCTCGAGAGAACAAAGAGCGGAAAGACAGGACATTCATCTTAATGAAACCGAGGTACCAACAAAGGTTATATTATGTTATTATAGAATTTTATGATATATAGACATTAAGTTATCGTGTTGTAGTGAGTCACTGTCTGACTCTTTAGTTAATTGTGGATTCGATTCCCATTTATAAATAAATATTATTTTATATTTTGGAGGCGTGGCGCTGAGTTTTGCTACTCAATGCGCAATTACTCTAGTTTGGATAAAAAAAGAGGCTACCACGCTGTATGCGGGCGGCATAAAGCGTGGAAATAAATAAGCACCTTTCGAGTCTATTAACTTTGGCGATTATATATTTTCGAAATTTGTCTTTTTACTGATATTTTCTTAATTAAAATATTCATTATGTTTTTTTATTTTAATTTCTTTCATTAAATATTATCATGAATTTAAAACATTTGTTGTTGCAGCATTCCAAAACATTCCAAGAGACTTGTCACAGAGAACGAACTTCTTGTGGGTAAGTGTATTTTTTTTTCATTTTATTATTTAGTATATAGTATGTTTTATTTTATCCCGACCAAATTTTATGTACGTAGTGTAACTTTATATAAAAATAAATAGTTAATGATTTCCTCTGCCTACGCTAAAAAAAATATTATTCTTCCACAGATCGACAAACGAGGGTAGCGTCTTCAAATCCTTAGTGGAACAGACTGGGGTTGAAACTGCTGCACTCTTATATTCAATGGCGGAAGAGGTCTGTATACTCTCGTAATACTATTTTAGCGAAAATTATATGGGCGAGGAAGTGTGAACTCTAACACAGTATAAATCTGCTAGATTTATATAGAGAAAAAGTACAGAATTTTATTAACGTACTAAAACTTTATTAGAGACCAGTCGTGGCGCAGGGGCACACTCAACAAGCAAAGCCTTCAATTCGGCGGAAAGTGAGGAATGGAGTTTCTTAACACTAGGTTTTTCAAACCCTAAGTTGCCTACCCTTTTGTGGGCGACATACAACTGGTACAAATACTTTAAAGAAAGCTGATAAAAATACTTTAAAAAAATACATAAAAATTATATTGAATTAAAATTAAATTAAACATAACACACACGTCATATCTTAGACAATATGAACATTTGCATAAAGTGAGATACACGTTGCTATGGTGACGCGTCGATAGGTTCTCTAGTAGTTTAATAAAAATAAAATTAGCAAAACTAAATCAGCTTCACGCTGTATCCCGCACGCAGCAGTGTAGGCAGAGGGAACTTAGTGTCAAGACGCTTAGTGTTAAGAAGGCATTTCATGTTAAGCGTCGCAGCTCAACACCGCGCTTTGCCTCGACACCAGAGCGAAGAAATGAAAATATAAATTTTAATAAATATTTCATTTCCTCATGTGAGGATCGAATCCAAAACATTCGGTTTAACAGTTACACTTTGTGGCCCTATGCCACGACTGACCTGTAAAAAAATGAAAATTATAGTTTACGTAAATTATATTTTTATATTGTTTTACAGAGTTACAAGAAACTAGAAGCAAAGAAGAATTCTTAAATAATCAACGCGGATCTAACAATACATAATTTGTTATTCACTCTCATGATTACTTTATTGTTGCTTAAAAAATAGGGATAAGTTTACTTTATTTTTGTTTTACGTAGACGGAGAGTGGAGAAAAGAAAGATGTATTATTACAACAACACACATCTTCACGCTTTATCCCTTGCAGGGTAGTCATATAGAAATGTATTATTAGATAATAGATATATAATTATAACTATTAATATTTAATAATAAAAAATATGTATATTGTAAATATATATAAATCTTATGTAATAATTTAAAATAATATATTCACCTGTTTCTTATTTTTAAGATTTTTAGAAAGACTGTTCCGTCTTTATTAGATTATCAACATTAATAAATAATATACTGTAAGAAAAAATACTTCGAAAATGTATTTGTATCGGAGATGATAGGATGGAATAAGAAAGTATAGTATAACGGTTGTGATCGCGACATCTAAGAGTTTGAACTCTTTCAATATTAATAATTTTATATACAATGTAATAATAAGAGAATTTTTTAAGCATCTTCTTTGGTTTATATTTTAGAAATCATTTATTTTTATACCTAACAAAACAATTATATTATTATTTGAAAACAAAAACGCATGTGGTTAGTAACCAGTTTGATTCCTGTTCGTGATTTTTTTTTAAATGAATAATAATAATATTTATATTTAAAGGCAATATAAATATATATTTAGATATCTTTTAAACAGTACAAACACTTATAATTGTATATATATTATGTTAAATACATATATTTTACTATATTTTGTAATCATTGTAAATAAGCAATAAAATAATAATGTTTACTTATTTACTAAATACTCGTATATGATATTTTAGTAAATTTTTACATTTAAATAATATAGAAATTATTTTTTACTTAATTTGAAATCACCGTCAGTATTGACAAAAACTAACTAGTCTCATAATAATAGTCTTTAATATTTCTCTTTATAGCCAAAATACTTAAAAGGTGCTATCTTAGAAACAAATGTCTTATTTATTATCTCGTTGATTATATGAATAGATGTATTTTTATAAACATTGTCAATGTCAAAAATATATGAATACCTCCCTATTTTTTAATTTAAAATGCACAAGAAAAAGCATATAGTAAGAAAAAAGGTTGTGGGTTTGATTCCCACGCGGGGAAACGAAATGTTTACTTTTTTGCATTTGCTTCGAACTAGTAAAGATGAAAACTGCAGCGTTGAGTACCGCTTGTTAATAAGTAACGCTTGATGAATACGACGGAAGTGGCTTAATGAGGGACGGCTTCCCAGCTTCCATTTGAATACCTTACCTTGTGCTAGATATAGCGAAAAGCTAAAAGAAAAAAATTATACAGGCATAATAATTTATTGTGTATGGTTTTAAATTAACTTCAATACAATTGTAATAAAATTATATTATCATATAACTATCTTGAATAAAATTTATTCCAGCATTACCATGAGATATAGGTACTACAGTAAGTCGTATGATATGTTTGTACTTAAATAAATATATTTGTTTAACAGTTTTTTTTTTTTGTCGTTTTTCTATTCCTCGTATGAGTATGTCTCGATAAGTTTTTAAAACTTAAGTGGAATTCTCACTTGGAAGCACTTGCGGATAAACTCAGTTTCTAATATAAATATGTTCATAGTATTTTATCTTGATATGATGAAAGGGCAATGCTGTAGATATGTCACCGTAAAATTATGAAAACGGTAAGTTTATAATCTTACCCATCGATTTATAAACAATAGGAAAATTGTGAACTCTTTCAAGAGCTGGCCTTTCAGCAAAATCGACCAATACGCGTTGTGACCACAGAGCTATGAATCTAAAAAAGTGTAAAATATATTTTTTTATTATGTGATATAAAGTATGTTGTATTGAAAATATTTTTTTAAATAAAAAAAAACATGTTTTTCTTAATATATTTGAAAATTAAAAAATAAACAATTAAGAATTAAGATCAAATACTGTGACTTTAAGAGCTCGAGATTCTTTGCGAGTTGTTTTCAAAAATGCAGTTATATGTTCGAAAACATATTATAATAAGATAAGCTCGTTACGCCAAGTTTGCGCCTCCGAAAAGTTGATTAATGTTTTATGGGTCTGAGTATATAATAGAATTCCACAGTGTATTATTAGTATCCACTACCACAATTTAAAGTATCTGTAAAAAAATCCTAACAAATAAACCTTATTACACTGTTCAAGAATATTTAGAGGATAAACATGTATGGAACTAATGTCTGTTGAATGTCATCCAGGATAACTGCCAGCTAATGATATTACAATTGTTTTCAAAGTCTTTATTTATTAATAAAGATATTGACTTTGAAAACAGCAAACGTTAAGTTTCTTGGCGGCTCTTCTGTGCAGAACTGCCGTCCAACCTGACGTTGGACGTAGATTTTTTTATACGTGCATTCGACTATTCAAAACTGCTTACAATAGTCTATTTGAATAACGAATGTTTTGAATTTGAATAAAAAAATCTAGTGCCATAGGGAGTGAGGGACTTGATACTGGGATGAGAATAATATCGCTTTGTTAGAACATATGAGTACTTTGTTACGGTCTTCCTGGGCCATAATGATAAGTCATTTACAGTAAATAAATTTGACATATTCCTTATTTATTCAATTAAAAATATGATCTTACTTTGCTCTTAAATTAATAGGACACAAATAAAAGAGCCCAACGTTTCTACTAATTGACAGAAAAAGCTTGACTAACTTATTATAACATATTTTTTAAAAGCTTCGCGTTGTATCTCTCACACAGCTGGGTAGGCTGAGGGTACCTAGTGTTAGGACACTCTGTTGCCCGCTTTCCCGTCATTTGGCGGCGCCAATCGTGGCGCCGGTGCATTTTTGTGACAGTAGACGCGACGCGACTGGTTATAGGTTTCATCCCCACTGGAAGAAATGTAATATTTATTCAAATTTATTAAGTTGGATTCGGCGTTGAGGTCCGCCACTCAACACGCAGTGTCTCCATACTTTGTCAAAACTCATTATTTAGATTCTTGGTTTACCATGAACGGCTAAAGATAACAATGACTTGAAATTGTAGCTTCAGTAACAATCGTAGCGGCGCTGCGCACGCGCACGACTGCGCTTATAGTAGAGATAACGATATGTCACACACTTTGCATATATTGGAAATTTATTCTGGAAATTCCGGTATGTATTTGATTTTAATTACTAATATAATTTAAGTCTATTCTTATTCGTTGCAATTAGACGTTGCTGGCTAAATTGTGGAATATTTATAATTTAAAATGTCTTGCGGTTTTATTGTTTGCTGTTGACTCGATATTTTAAAATACAATAATTCAATACATTTTAATACATCTGTTATTTACATTTAACGGCGTACATAAAGGATATATATATACTTAATAACCCATTTGTGGAGTAAATTGACTTATTGATATAAATAAAGTAATTTATTTCAGTTATAAAATACGGTGCTAACATACATACAAAATGGACCAAGTCGACCCGACGTCCAGGCTCGATGCTCTTATGCTCGAATTAAAGAAAATGGAAAATAAATTGCAGCGGCAAATTACAAGAGATAGCGATGTGACACGTAGCGACGGGACTGGTTGTTCTGACAACGATGGTGACCAGACACCATTGTCTCATGCTGAGGAGAGCGCTATTGAAGAATGTCTGAATGGCACGGAAGGTTCCCTCTCCAACGTAGACTTAAACATCTTTGCCGACATCAACGACGACGTACCGGTGCACAGAACAAGGAAAACAAGAGGTCAACGTACGTCCGAACAGGCGAACATGGATTTTGGTAGAAGTGGCACAGACTACGAGTCCTCATCGCTGGATGAAATGGGACCATTCAGGAGATCGAGTTTGGCAGAAATCAGTTTAGATTATCCGATATCGATGATTAGTAAGACAGGAAAGATTAACCCACAACAAGTTGAGAAAGCAAGGCAAGCTACCACCCACACTGCAAGATCATTTTCAAAAGAGAATATTATGAGAAAAAACAGAAAATTCGCTGAGGCCGTAAAAATATACTTTGAAAATAATAAAAAGAAAATTGTGAGACGGAAACACAGAAACTCTCCGCCTATAAGGAAGTACGATAAGACTCATATACACAGTTTTTTCTCTGCTATGGCAGACTTGGTGTCGACCTTCCCCGATGAACACATAGAAACAGCCAAAGAAAATGTGTACCTTATTGTGGAGGATACGGTGGAAAAATTGAAAGAGTGGTATTACAATGATGACCCAAGCAACCCTAAGCACGGCTTCAAATTAGACAGTTCAGAGTACCGTTCATTACAGCGCAAGGTAGTGCAACTTTCATTAATTATGTAATAACCGATAGGTACAAAAAAAAAACGTTTTTATGCAAATTAATGTCATCTTTGCAAGGAGACAAAAATAAATATTTATTTTTGCATGTATAATTTAAATAGACAAAAGTGTTTTTATCTAAGTCTCAAAAACACACAAACTGAACATATTTTTATAGCCGAGTGGCACCGGGCAAAAATGTAGATGAACACCATTAAGTTAGTAGGTTCTCCATCCCCATTTGGTAATTTTTGATAATAAATTTGAAAAAAATAATTAGGATAACAAAAATATAATTTTTATCATAAATCTTTACTTATGTTACTGTATAAAGCACATAAAAACCACGAGCATTATATCAAACAAAAAAATTACTTCTTTACTATTATTAAAATAATATAATTGTAGTGATATACACTTATAGATACACTAAGAATCCAATCCCCTATCTAATATTATATGTTATTGATAAGAAGTTATCATATTGATTAAGGCCATCATGGCGCAGTGGAACAATGTCTGACTAAACAGGCAATAGTTGCGGGATCAATGCCGACCGAGATGTAATAAAAAAAGTTATTCCGTCACTAAAACGGAGGAGGACGGAGTGTCATGACACTACATTGTATTTGAACTTTATGGTGATAAAAAACACTCATTGCAAAATAATAATAAGTTAATACCAGTAATATATGTGTCCTGGCATGGCAGGCAGTCTATGGCAGTGATGCCATGGTGGAGGAATATTTGCATGGTAGTATAAGATTCTTGTAATGAATATTTTACCTTAGTAGTCAATTAAGTTACATTTAGTTATAAGGAATGTTAAATTTCTGCATGTAGATTTAGATTACAGATTACAGTGTTATAGTAAGTTAGTTACAACCGAAATTATAAAGTGGACTCTCTTAAGGAGATAGTGTATAAATATATGTATAGAATAACATAAGTCTAGTTCTAAGTAATAGCTAAAGAAAAAATATTATAAAATAAAATATATAATGTGAAATGCAAGCACTAGGTGGCTGCCTGTGAGGAAGTCGACGGCTGTAAGGGCGCCCCATGGTGGACTCGAACCTCGGCTTGCGGCCGTCGAGCGGACTGGAAAAGTTTGGTTGTAAACGTAATGTCTGTGGATTACATTTGCACTCATCTAATATTGAGAAAAAGAAATTGTCGATCTTACGTTTAGTATCACACAGGCGATATCTAAATTTCGCAGCCAATGGAGAATGAAATGTCTTAAGAATAAATTACAAAACGAAACGCTGTATCCCGCATATACCACGGAAGGCAGAGGGAACCTGATGTTAGGGTACACCATATTTCCAAGACATTGCACATAATTTTAATAATATTGAAAACAACGAATAAACCTAACACTGAAAAATAACCAAATATTATGCCATCAATTCAATATCGCCCTCGTGAGTCATGCAGAGACGCGCGCCACTCACGGTCACACGTCGCACGCGGCGTACAATGTTTACTTAAAGTTAATTTTTACTATTAAATATAAAATTGACATTAAATCGCGCTAAAGTAAAATTATTTAACTCTAAAGTAACTTAGACTTATGTTTTCATAGAAAATATTTTTTTAACAAATTGTGTGAATGTGAGAGAAGATGAGTTTATTTGACAAAGAAAAGGATGAAATGCTAATAAAATTAGTGAGAGGCAAACCTGTGATATATGACAGTAGTCATCCTCAACATCGTGATTTAATAGCAAAACATGCAGAATGGAAAGAAATTAGTACTGCTATGGTTGTTCCTAGTAAGTTTTGTTTTAAACATTTTTTGAGGCTTAAAGTTAAAAGGTCGTAATGGTTTTTAAAAATTGCAGAGAAGGCCCCTTTCTCTCATTAATCAGCACCAAATTACGAAGTAAAGCCACAGATAAAATCTATTTGTAATGTTGCCAGCACAATCAGTTTATTCGTGATCATTACGAGTCAATTGATATTCGTATCGTACTCGATAGATATTCGATATAGGTAAACGAAGAAATTAATTGTGCGGGCAATATTCGTAATATTGCCCGGATTTATATGGATATTATTATTATAAAGCAAAGTGTCTAGTAAATTTAAATTCTTTTTTTTACCCGACTACAGCATAGCAAAAAGAAGGGTTATGATTTTGACGTACATACAGTACAAGTGTTCATCTGTTTCTCTGTAACTTTTATATCTATTTATTATAATTTGACCTATGAGGTATCATTGAATATGTCTCAATTGTCCCCAGCCACAGCCGTGGTCGTGTGTGGTACACGACCTGACCTTTAACTGCCTCCTGTTAGAATTTGTACAGGAAATATGTACAAATGATCCCCTTAAGGAAGGGTGCTTGTAGTTTATTAGGGATTGATATTATAACGTTAACAACGTTAATAACTTTATAATATTTTATCTTTTTTTAATCTACTAAAATATCATCTTGGATACCCCAGTGTCCAAGATGATCCAGGATCTTCTTACCTACTTATATTTTAAGTATGTGTGTGGGGGCAAAATGATCACTAAGAAGGTGCACGAGATGATCCTTGTAACTAATGTAATCTGCTTATAAAATTCAATCCAAACATATGGCCATATGCTTTTTTGCCCTAAAATGTCTTCATTATTTATTCGATTACATAACCTTTAAAATCTTTATACAAATATTTGACGTTTCCCCTAAATATTATTTGATTTCAGATTAAATATTTAGTTTCTTTAGTTGCAGACATCCAGAAACGATGGAAACACTTTCGGGATCACTACAAAAAGAAAAAGAAGCTCA
>DWGR01005464.1:0-10354 GCA_018247715.1 Heliconius burneyi
CGAATTTTATAGTCCTTTGTGTTTTATTTACTCGCAATCGCTTTAATACGAGTCAATATTGTTTCGCATTTCGTAATAGATATCCATACGAGCGAGTACGTGCGTGGGCTGCTGCAGCTAGAATTTTATATATATAAAATAAATCAGCTTCACGCTGTATCCCGCAAATCGCAGAATAGTCACTGGAAACCTAGTCTTATGTTAGTTAACACTTTTTTTGCTAAAATCTTGAGGCATTGTGTGTTGAGTGGTAGGGCCCAACGCCGCGCTCTGCCTTGACATTATGTTATAATATGAATTAAAATAAATATTTAATTTCCTCTAGTGGGGATCGAACCCACAACGTGTTATTACACCTATAATTATACGTGTTCTATGATTTATATGTGTGTCTTAAGATTTTTAATGTCCATGGCTAATGATTATGGATTGATTGACTACTAAAGCAATAAATATCAAATTTTTACAACTTCTAAGTTATACAAAAGATATTCAAATGTGTGAAACTGGTAGGTTATTATGAAATCTATCGCTTAGTATTTTAATAAAAAATATAATTACACTAGTAATAATAATAAAATTACTAATTATAATAGTTCTATTAATATAAATAGGACTTCCCATAATGATCATTTGCGTACTACATAATCTTGACTCCATTTCATTATTTAAATTCATCTTATGAAATAATATAAAGACTTATTGAGGCTATCGTGGCACAGCGGCACATGGTTGCTACTGTCAACGCGACGGTTGTTGTTTCTATTCCCACTCGGAAGCGGAAATTTCGGAACGCCAATGTCCTTATGAAAAGGTAATAACTTAACATTAGTTTCTCAGGCTCCCTTTGCCTACTCTGCTACATAGAGAACACAGCGTGAGGCTTCGAAAAAACCCAAAAAAATATATACACCAATAGATAAATAAATAAATCATTTTACTTAGAGTTATCCACGTACAATTGGTAAGACCTTTGGACACATACAATACTGAGCCCCAATAGTCCCAACTTTAATTAACACTATCCAAATACGAACGAAAAAGCAAACGTAACTTATATCAGCTTGGAATTCAATTTTAAATTCAATTATGTTTTTATCTAAAATGTCGTATATTTTTCCCATTTCCTCAATTATCTATATCGTTACAATTATCGAACGATTGCGGATGGCAGATCGCAATCTCCTTTAGGTTAGTTTAATCCAAGGATTTATGGGTCCCGCTACCACACTTTAATACCTTCTAGAAAAACTAAATTGCTTTCCTGAACTGCTGTAACAAGATTTCTCATTTGGGTTTAGAGAAAACTTAGATTTGAGGAAGTTTTGCCGGTAGTTTATCATTTTTCTGGTCAGAAATGTTGATGGAATTCCATTTTTTTGGTGTTTTAGTGCGTTTTTAATATCTATTATTTTAATGTATGTATTGTCAGATTCAGAGATTTTTATTATTTGTTGTCCTTACGACCTTTCGTAATTGGTTTACTTTTGTAATCGTTCAGTTATTTATGGTTTCTGTTTCTATTTGGTTTAATCTGTTACGTATCAGTGGAACCAAAGGCCATCAGTGGAAAAAAAGGACGTGGTCAGAGGTTCTACTCGTTTGTTATTAACACCCGCTCGGGCTTCTTCTCCGACATCAGAAGTTGGATGTCGGGCTTTTTTCTCCGACATATGTATGTATAATTTACTATTATTGTAATTTTGTTATTTTTGTATTGTTTTTTTCTACAACAAATAACCAACCGGATACAAAGATTTTTGATGGATACACCGATCCCTAGGTCATTTCAATTCGTAAGAGCACTGGTACCCATAACACAACTTAAATCTTACAATGGGTACCAGAGTTCATAAAATCAGAATAAAATAAAACTGAATAATATAATAAAAAGGTTTGATTTCTTATATCTCGTTAATGTATTCATATAGCTTTTTCACAATAAATTTTCATTTCATTTCAATGTAAATTTTATCAATTTTCATGGCATTGAACAGTAGTGCATGTATATATCCTAAAATAATATAATATTTTCCCTATTAAAATATAATATTTTCTTTACATTTTATTAACACCTTCACTGTGGAACTTAAAACTATGTCTTTCTCGCTGGTATGGAATGCACTAACGGTGACAATCAGAAACTGTTCAGTTTGACACTTGTGCTAGAGACTACCACTTAATGTTTTCAGAATATTCCATCAATATTTAAAAATAATTCAAGTATAATTACTCGAAAAAATTTAATTAAATTAACCTACAATAGCAAGTACGACCAGGTTCTCACCGCTAAAGCCATAAAAACACTAATAAGATTGATAAACTCAAATAGAAAATAGTTTGCTTTACCTTTTAAGCTTTATTAACATACATTACGTTTATCCGGCCTCGAGTTTACTAGCTTATTCTTATTAGAGCATTCAACTTCCAATCTCATGATACACAAGAATACTACCCAGGCCTTTTGATCTATTTTGATCTAAAAAATATAGATTTGTCATAAAATCTTCCACACAGTAATCCTGTTTTCTTCTTTTATATTAAACTAGCGACCCGCTCGCGGCTTCGCCCGCTTAAACAACACGATTTTTTATTTAATATAATAAATAACATTCGTGTTTGCTTATAATAAGAAAATTTTGATAATATCTTAAGGTTACATTATTTTGACTTTCGTAAAGATTTTGTACAAAAAAATGTACCTCCAGACTCTAAGCTATTTAGGCAAGAATTCTGCTGAGTGGTTTTTTAGCTTCTATAATCGATATGTTAACCGACCCCATCTTTATTTTTTTATATGTTTCATGTACAGAATCGACTTTTCTATCCTTTTATTATATATTGAGACTACGATTTGGAAATATTATAGTAGCTGAGCTTAATGTTTCAATAATCTGAAGTATTATTTACATCAGTGACATTATTTTACTTAAAATACAAATCATGTTTTTGATTGAAATTATTATTTATTACATTTGTAATTACATTATAGGAATAATGAAATATATAAATTAAATAAAAAAAGATAACTGTGTCAATTTATTACAAGGTTTCATTTAGCTTGCCGTGTTAGTTATGTTGCTTGTATGTGTTAGTGTGTGTGAAATTTTGCAAGCTCAATTCGAGCCCTTCCCAGTGTCCGATTGAGTTAAAAGTTGGATTACAATTTCAGTTCTGATAACAATTGAACTACTTATAATTAAAATTGATGTTAATCCAAAATGGCTACCACAATAAAATGACGAAATAAAACGCTAGCTAATATGTGCATAATATTTACGAGGTGAAATATATAAGCACCATTAAAAAAAATAACTTTATTTTTTTCCTGTGTTCCAAAAAGCTTATAGATAGCCATGTGGGTTTTAAATTTCATTAAAACATCTTTAGAAGACCGAGAAAATAAACTTTAACGTCAAAGGTTGTTACCCTCATAACTCCCTTATTATAAGGGTTAGAAACAAAAAATGGTGTGTTGCTATTTCAGATAAAAAGCAATACAATCATATTAAAAATATAATTAATTAGAAGCCAGTGCAGCTTTTCTATGCTCTTCGCTTTAGATCCTTTGAGTATCAAATGAAAGGGTTTGATTTTTTTTACCTTCACGTTGTACACAGCAGAGTAGGCAGAGGTAACCCAGCGCTAAGACACTCTGTTACCCATTTTCATTCGAATTATTGCATATTGAGTGGCGAAACTCAATGCTGCCCTTTATCTCGACACCAGAGCAAAGAAATGGAAATATAAAATTCAAATAAACAATTAATTTCCTTGAGTGGGGATCGAACCATAAACCATCGCGTCACACCCTTGTGCCGCTGCGCCACAACTGGCAACTGGGCACTGGCTGACTTGGTTTATAAAATACAATATACAATGAAAATAAATGTATAATTAATTATTTTAAATCTATAAAGCTTGTTTTAAAGAGGTTTTTGAAATGAATGTTTTATTTTTATAAATATGTAACTTAACTTTTTAATTTATTAACTTTAATGCACAGCAAGTTCGCTTAAAATTAGTCAAGACAAGAAATTCCTTGAAGAACTCCGAGGCAGGGGAAAAATACACCCCTAATTAGAAATCGAACTCACTATTATTGTGTACAAGTACATTCAGACGCTGTCCCATACGTGTTTCGCTATAATCCAATAATGTTATTTAATATTTAATTACGAAAAATCTGAAAGCCTAAGCGCTAAGCTGCAATAAATTAATCGTGAATAATTATTTAGTATCCAATCATTATAATATTCATTAGCCAATAGATTTTTATCATACAAAATTATTAAGTATGCAAATCCATATCGTTGGCACGTCGATCAACAAATTCATGTAGTTTTATGTATATTGCTAAAATTTATAATCCGATATAATATTATTATTACTAATATTATATTCTCTATATAAAATAAAACAGTAAAAAAAATTTATCTGTACATTTAATATTTTTGACTGAAATGAATAGAATAATAGAAAGCAAAACTATTTTTTTTTATTTCTTGTTTGTCTGTCTGTCTGTCTGTATGGTCACGCACATCTCTGAAAATACTGAATGGATTAACTTCAAACTTTCACCAATTGCTTTGTTTTAACTCAATTTAACATTTTAAGTTTGTTTTATCAAAATCGGTTGATTAAAAAAAAAGTTATCGTCGTTTGAGTTGAGTTCATTCTCAAGGCATTAGTTTGCCTGCAAAAATTTTATAGCTATTTCTTCGATATAAAGAGGCAAAGTGTCGTTCATTATATTATAGAGAGGTAATATATATATATATATATAACCTTTAGTACATAGCGCCTAGTTCCATGTAGTAAATGAGATATGTCTGACATCAACGCTTAGCCAAAACAATTCTATCTGAATATTTGAATTTAAGCCAAAGTGTATGGCGTAACTCTACACTGTGCATTTTAAAACCTAATTGAAATAAAACGTTAAATTATAGTATTCAAGATAATAATTTTACTTTTAAAGCAATTACTTTTCTTTGTTTAAAACCTAAGGAACATTGTTATTATTTTGTACTTCTGTCAATTACACGGCCCAATGAGTTGGCAAGTTGTTGCTGCTACCTACCGCAAAGTCAATATTGAGAGGTGGAAAAAAATATGTTTATACCTTTCTAATATTTTGTAAGAGGCCGTCGTGGTGCAGCGGCAAAAGGTGTGACTGTAACGCGATGGTTGTGGGTTTGATCCCCACTCGAGGAAGTAAATGAGTAAAGTTTCGGGAAGTGACAGTTGTGGATTCGAATCCTTTTCAGAGCATTACAATTACACTTATAGAAAAAAAAAATATAGTTATATATTTGGAAAAGGAAAATATTTATCAACCTATAAATTTTTACCATAACGAAACTTTAACCCGCGTCGGTTGAAAACCGACGTATCTCTAAGTAATGGACAGTGGCGACTCGAGCCATTTACTGTAGAAAAAATATATTACTTAGAACTATAAGGACCACCGTAAAAATCATTATTACATATTTTTATTACAAAAATAGCAGCTTTAAATAGGACTTACTTGAGAGAATATCGCAATTTACGTAATTAAGTCTACCTGGAATGGAAGAAACTTGTACTTTCAATTATATTAATTATAAAGTTAATTCTGGAGGCATGTTGAGTGGCGGAACTTAACACCGCGCTTAAACTCATGACCAGGGCAAAGAAATTAAAATATAAAATATTGCATTTCCGGGAATCGAGTTCACAACCTGTCGCTTTTACAGTCCGACCATGCTCCTGCATCACGACTGGGCTCTAACCTCCAGATTCAGCAGAAAGTTGAAAACGGCAACGTGTCTTAGTGGGAGTGGAGCCTCCTAGCACTAGATTCCCAGGATTCCTTTGCCTACTCCTCTATGTTCGTGGTTCAGCGTGAAGCTGGAAAAATGTTAATTTAAAAAATAATAAGTATAATTAATAAGCCATTTACTTGCTTTTGAAAGAAGTACGAGTATTATGCGGTATGTTTACATAGTTCAGATAACATGACTGTCCAGTGGTTAAAATAGCATTCCACTATAATAGGTACTTAGTATACAATATAACATAATTATAAAAAATATTCCGTGCAATGAGTTAAATATAAGGAAAAGGTACTAAGTTTATTAATAACAAATAGCTTAAAATTAACAATTAGTTGCTTATCTATATTTATTACAAAGAAAAGGCCAAATACTTTTTATATTAATTGTATACTCGTCCAATTATAGAGGCCAGTCGTGGCGCAGGGGCGCAAGGTGTGACTGTAAAACCGACTGTTTGTGAGTTCGATCCCCCACTCGAAGAGATCAAATATTTATTTAAATTTATATTTCTATTTCTTCACTCTGGTATCGAGGCAAAGCGCGACGTTGAGTTCTGCCACTCAACGCCTCCACAATACGGCAGAAAGTAGGGAACGGCGTGTCTTAACACTAGGTTCCCTCTGTCTACCCTGCTGTGTGCTGGATACAGCGTGAAGCTGATTTTTTTTGTATACACGTATAATTAAAAATCAAAAGATTCCCATATAAAAATAGCAATTTTAATCCCTATATAAAAAATCCGAGCATAAGTTCTAGAAAGTAGCTAATAAGTTAAATGTCCATTGAAAATCATATATTTAACAATGAAATTTACTGTAATCCTTCGATTTCGGACAATACGTACAACTTTAGCTTAAACTATAAATATCGTTCCATATAAGGCGGTCTCTTTTGTGTGCACAATTAAAGTCTGTGGATTTAAGTATACGAGTACAAGCCGCCTCCGTTCAAAGAAAAGAAACAATATTTACAATTCTTCGTCAATATTCAATGGGATTACGTAACCAGTTCCAGGGAAACACAATAGTTGAGCATATTTGGACCATTTTGGCTTTTATTGTGTTAAACCGATTACTCCATTTTTTGTTATTCCGCAAAGAAACCGGCTGCATTGCGTCAGGTCCGTCATTATTGAAATGTCCGTCTTGAGACCACCCGCGACATACAGATAAGTAGCTGGAGCAGCATTTTTTGCAGTTCCAGAGATATACACACAGTCCGAATAGATAACCAGCTTTAAAATGACTCATCGTAAATATCTATATTGTCACACATCGTATATTGTATACATCGTATAATAATTTTGTCTTTGATTATTTATTTAGTATTAACAGAAATATGTTACTTGGTTTATTTCCGACTGCTAAGGAGGGGTTATGTTTTTCGCGCGTATCTTGTATGTATGTATGTAATATTCTTTATTACCTCATATCTCCAGAACCGCTGAACGGATTTACATAATTGAGATATCGTTAAATTCGTTTTAGCAGCCCATGTGTTCTTATATTTTTTAATGCCACCTGGTATTAAAAAAAATCATGATGGCTGTGGAACGCCATTTTACTTAGTAATAAAAAAAATTTGGTTTCGAATACCACAATATGGGTATGAAATTCCAGAACTCAATGCAAGAATTTCAAGACGGTATATCAGAATTATCATTACCATAATGAATCCTAACTAAAAAGTGAGTTTTATGCAGTCGGGGTTTTTGTTTTTTCAAATATTATTATAAAACTATATTATAAAAAAAAATATGATAAAATTTTTATTTTATTGTTAACATAACAAAGAAAGGACCTCATTCATTAATAAAAATCACGCTGTATCCCGCATATAGCAGGGTAGGCAGAAGGAACCTAGTGTTAAAGCACTCCGTTCCCCTTTCGCTGAATATAATTTAATTGTAAATCTTTAATGTGCTTAATATTATTACACATAGTAAATGGCATCAAAGTGCAGGCTATTTAACATTCGAATCGGCTGTATCGTCTTGAGAACGTTGGTGGGCTTCGGAGAGACAATTTCAAATATTTTACAAATTGCAGAATTGTTGGGGACGCGACGCGACATCGACAACGAATAACGATAGATCGATTCCCGGTAAGTCGGTCACTTATTAATCATTTCTTGTAAAATTTTTTTAAGTTTCTCTTAGTTATTTTATTCTAGTGGTAAGTTTCAAAACATTGACTATTGAGTAGTAAAAATCAACGCCTTGGTTTGTCTTGTTTCCACAGAGAGTAAATTAAAATGTTATTCCTTCCTCCGAATGGGAATCGAGCCCACAGCTTTTCTCGCTTATATTCACGCTGTGCGACTGCGTTATGACATCCTCTTATATCCTATATTGTAAAGATTAATAAGCTTTGTGCTGAATGAAATGAAGAAATCGTTGGCGGTAGTTTGATATAATAATTTTGTTAATTAACAGACGGAGCCACCTCACTCTACCACCACGAGTGACCACAGACTGTAAACTGTTCGATTCGATGGGCTTCCTGATGTGTGTTTGATTTCAGCTTCATGCTGTATTCCGCACATAGCAGGGTAGGCAGAGGGAACCTATGTTAAGGCCATTCTCTTTCCGTCCGTTCACTTTCTCCCGAATTCTGGAGGCATAGCGTGATGAGTAGCGGAACTCAACGCTGCACTTTGCCTCGACACCAGAGCGAAGAAATGGAAATATAAATTTAATTAAATATTTTAATCTCTTGACTGGGGATCGAACCCAGAACCAGTCGCCTTTACAGTAACACTGCGTGTCCCTGCGCCACGACCAGCCTCATGATATGTGTCATACTATATATACGCGATTAATCCAATTAAATTGTTTCCAACATCATTGTCAATAACTAGTTAATTGGCTCAATCTTTTAATCATCAGTAAACGCTTCAGTTAAAAAACGCTATTTTAAAAATGTCTAACAATTATCAAATAAATAAAACGTTAATTGCAATTTGATAATCACGATATGTTATGACGTACAACATGATAATAATACCATTGAGATAGGGAAAGAAATAATAAGATAAAAAAAGTTTGTGTCCGCACACAGCTGAGTAGGCAGAAGGAACCTAGTGATGAGACACTCCGTTCCCCACTTCCTGCTGAAATTTGCGAGACATTGTAGGTTGAATGGCGGAACTCAACGCCTATCTTTTGGCTTGTTGCTAGATCGAAGATATGAAAAATAAATAATAATTAATTTCCTCAGAAGCCGTTTAGAGGCAGTCGTGGTGCAGCGGCACAAGGGTGTGACTGTAACACGACGGTTGTGGGTTCGATCTCCACTCGAGGAAGTGAAATATTTATTTGCGCTTATACTTCCATTACTTCGCTCTGGTGTGGAGGCAACGCACGGCGGTTGAGCTTTGCCAATCAATACGCAATGCCTCCAGAACTCGACAGAAAGTGGGGAACAGAGTATCTTAACACTAGGTTCCCTCTGCCTACTCTGCTATGTACGGGATACATCGTGAAGCTGATAATTTCCTCTGGTAATTATTCGAACTCGCAACCATCCCGTCCCTGTTTTTCTATTCTTCACACTATACATCTGTCGCATATATGCCGCTGCCTTATACAGATAGAAACTAAAGATAATCTTATCAAAATATTTAAGAATCTGGGTAATATTTATTCCTGCAGCACATAATCCATAGAAAAAATACTATCAAAGCTTCTTCAAGCTTCTACTTCTTCAAGCTTAACAGATTCAAATATCCTCATGACATCTACAACATAAATAGATTAAATGTTATAAATAAAAATCTTGATGCAACTCTTCAATTGTGCGCTCGGAATAAATCGAATAACTCAGCATTTGCTGTCGCTGGCAAATGTGTCTTCATTCACGATGGCGCTACGGGACTGGGGACCTATAGAGCATTTGTATCTAAATATTAAAATATATATAAATGCTGCGATCGATAGTGAAATATTGATATAAAATGAATAGCATACAGCTTTTTCAGTATTAAAGGCAATATTTACTGGAAATCATCTACGAATGTCATACGTTGATTACTTTTGGATAATTTTAAAAGTTTTAATTTTTTTTAAACTTCACGCTCGTATCCCACATACAGCAGGTAGCTTTTCCCCTGAATTCTTATGTATTAAGTAGCGGATATCAACGCCGCGCTTTTTCTCTAGACCAGAGCGAAGAAATAAAAACATTTAATATTTAATTACCTCGAGGGGGAATCGAACCCATAACCTATTGTGCTTACAGTCACACGCTTGTACTGTCAGTTAATACTGTTCAATTTTTATTTTTTTTATAATAGACATAATATAATTTTAAAATATATATATAAGAACACATTGAGCATTTCGTATAACGGTTCTTACTATGATAACTGTCATTTTTAAAGAATTCTAAAGTATCTATAATTGAATAGGTCATAATTTAACCCCATAAGTAATAATAACAAGCGCAGTAGAAATTAATGTGCACTTATACTCGTAAGTCCACATAAAGAGAAATAAAATACAATGTGGTCTTGACAGACGGGAACAGGTTCAACTA
>DWGR01005465.1:0-10353 GCA_018247715.1 Heliconius burneyi
CGCACAGTAGGGTATTCAGAAGGAACCTAGTTTTAAGACACTCCGTTCCCCACTTTCTGCTAATAATTCGGAGGCATTGCGTGTTGAGTGGCGATACTCAACGCCGCGTTTTGCGTTGACACCGGAACCTATAACCAGTCGCGCTTACAGTCACATTTTGCACCCCTGCGTCACGACTGCCGCATGTGATCTTGTTTAAAACACATGTGATCTTTAATATTCCAAAGAAAAAATCGGATATCATCCATAATTTTATTTCAAGCAGAACAAGCGTCTGTAAATATCCAATGATATGAGCTTGTAACAATCACTAGAATTAAGTCATTTGTCCTAGAATGGAAACTACGTTATAAATTTCAAGATATATTAAGCTCCGTATTCCAACGTAAATAACTGCGGAAGTCGAATTCACCCACAATATCTCGCGACATAAGGTCACATGCATGTTTCTAAGAACACTAACGACTTATAATCTTTTTTGCCAATTTTAAATATATTTGTGAATAATTAAAACAATAAATTATCGCTTGTTTGTAAAATGCTTTTAATTTGGAAATTCCAAATGTAATACCAAAATGACGCTTATCAGTATTCAACAATTAGGTATTAAGTAAAGTGGCTTCTTACATCCTTACTATCATGAATAAATTATTATTTAAGTAACTTCGCTTAATCTAAAAACTGTCGTGACGTAAATGTGTGAAATTAAGTACAGAATAGGTACATCTGTATAACAATCTGGTTCCATTCATTCAGTTCCATTCATTCAATTCCATACACTCAGTTCTGTTTTCAATATTATAAATTAATATAAAATGTAAATTAGGAATAAGTAAATTTCATAATTAGCAGCTGTAACTAATCAATAGTTTTTTTAACTGTATAGCGATTGAGCGATTGTTTAAGAAACATCAAACATCATTAATTTAGAAATAAATACAAGTCGAAAGAGAACTATACTAAAGTAATCTGATGAAACTCGCTATGTATTAACCACAAAGGTATTATAGCTCCGTGAGAAAGAATATTTGCCTAAGAATAAGCGATTATTTATTGTATATAAATTCATTTCATTTTAATTTATTCTTTATATTTATCTATTTATTTTAATTTCTGCACATTACATATACTGGATAAAGTTACATGGGTGTATATTGTACATCTCTTCGAAGCATCAATAGATAGACCGAAAAATTATATACTAGAAAATATATTTTTTAAGCGTCTCACTCTATCCCGCACACAGTAAGTTGTCTATCTTACTGTGCTTAGAGGGATCCTAGTATTAAGACACTTTGTTGATTTTCTCGAGTGGAAATCGAACTCACAAAATTTCGCGCTTAATATCATTCTTTATGCCTCTGCGCCACGACTGGCCTCAAATACTATAACAAAAAGGAGGCAAAATTTGGCACATTTATAGTTTATGTCTAAAAAAAAGTGCAGAACGCTGATATTTTTCAAAAATAATAATGGTTTATTTATTGATTTAATGTGCTTATGAAGCTCATTAAATCAAAAAATAAAACATTACACAAATTACTACTTTATAAAGTGGCATACACGTTGCTATGGCAACACCAACATCAATTATTATACGCGTCAATTGGTTCTCTAGCTTTTTTTTTTGTATAATTTAAGGCAACAATCAATATCAATGGCCTTAGAGAATTCTTCAACATGTACATAATAACTTCTTAAATAGATGACAACTGCTAGATAGGAAAAGTACTAATGATTAGTAGGTAACTGCTGGTCATTAACTCGCGGCGACATTCGTTTGTAATGGATAATTAGTGCTCTACATACAAATGATGGTCATGTCAGAATTTTTTTTTGGCGTTTTTTTTTTAATAATTTCATTAATTTTACAAGTTGTTTTACGTCATAGTGACGCGTTTGAAAACTGGTAGAATGGCGGGTATTTTTTATTACAAACATATATAACATATATACTGTATTTATTCTGTAGGTCAGCTAGATCACAGTGTGGGTGATGAATGATTAGAGCTTAGAGAGCTGGAAATAAAATGTTACATTTTTATATCAACAAAAAAAAATCATTAAGTTTAACAAATGTTATTAAAGTTTTATATCCTGTATTCCTGTATTCTCATATTTTTTTAATATATTGACTGGTCTCTACAACTCCAAATTTAATATATATATATAGTAATATTTTGAATGGCCCCTAAAGTACACTGCAGTTCAACCTACAGGGTCCAATTGAATTTTCAATCAATTCCAGCACCCATTGAAACATATAAAGTTTCATCCAAA
This sequence comes from Heliconius burneyi, assembly GCA_018247715.1. Taxonomy (NCBI): domain Eukaryota; kingdom Metazoa; phylum Arthropoda; class Insecta; order Lepidoptera; family Nymphalidae; genus Heliconius; species Heliconius burneyi. The sequence goes on from DWGR01005465.1 coordinate 2,281, forward strand.
TCGACCTCCACCGAGGCCACTTAGTATCTATAAACACATTATATGTATTAAAAGGAAAAGCATTTCATATTTACATACAGTATATAAGATAATAATATCGTAGAACAATATATTATTGTTTTGCTTAAGAATTATGTTACTGTCTGTCAATGTGTGATAGTAATTGGTCTTATTACAGTATTCCAACTCTACATATTATGTAAAATCTTTATTAAAGCAAACGTAAACCTGGTCCTTTTACATGTATTTTTTTAATTAAATTGAGTAATCCCTCACAAATAACAAAATGAGTTTTTAATTGAAAAAAAAAAAAGTATAACTTGTTACAAAAACCCTGTGGCGTTTGAAGGTCACAGAATCAAATCAAGAGCAAATTAAACTACGAGACTGCGTAAAAACTCTTGATTTATATTTGTATGGAGGGAAGAAATTATTGATTTATATAATATACTTAAATATTATATATACTTTACAATTACAGTGCTTTTAACTCATACGAATATTCAGTTATGGTATAAAAATGACTTATAATAATTTCGATTGTTGCAAGTTTATAAAAGTAAATAATATTTATAGGGAAAATTTAATAGTAATGCAATTTTAGATTTTTATATTATTGATTGATGCATTTATACTTATACATTTTAGTTATACATTGAGATTAAAATCGACCTTTAAATCTATATATTAAAATTTGAGGCTGACGCGCAGGGGCACAGGCCTGCGACTGTAAATGCGACTGGTTGTATGATCGACCCATCCCATATTACTTTTCCATTAATATTTTCACGTTTTCGCTTCGTGGTCTTGACATTAGGTTCTTAGGATCCCTCTGCTTATCCTATAATGATCTATATGGTACAGTGTCGAGCTAAAGAAAAAGAAACAAATTAACGACGCCTATTTTACATTGTACGATACGTTTTATAATATTTCTCAAATACGTTTTTATTTGGGAAGCATTGGGAAGTATAAATAAAATATAAACTCATTCAAACTTTTAAGATTAGTACTAAAAACGTTTAGTTAGTTATGTATGGCTCTTGGTATAGCTCTACTTACTAAGCTTCTACTTTTAGCTCTACCCAAAATAAATTGAACTCTAAATTTATTGCAAAATATATTATAAAAAAAAATCTTATCCTGTGGTGAACCATTCCCCCTTTTTGGGGTAAATGTTGTCGAACTTATAATATATCGTTCTTATAAAATGAATGGGATTAAGTAAGTGATAGATGTGACACATTTTAACTCTTATCGCATCTTATCTAAGTATGTTGTTGACAAAAGCTCGTTGTTTATATGAAAACTTTACAAATTCCTGTTTAAGTTGCCGTTTAATTTAAAGAACTTAAAAACAATCGAAGCTGACCCTCTACATGAACAATACGTTGAAATCGAAACAGAAATATTTTTTATCTAGTTAAATACAGCGTGCTTTAAACATGGTTGCCGTACGCCGGCGCGGCTCAGTACACTCGTAACCGGCGACGGAGACACGCGCTATTACGTCTAAAAAACTTATCACGATAATAAATTAACTTAGAAAATTTATTAAATTAGTGTAATAAGTGGATTAAACATTATCTTTCAATAAGTAAACTAAAACTTTTCAATACTTAAAGTAAACGAAAAGCGCGGGAGTGAAACTGACGCGGACGCGTGTTTGTTAATGAGCCGGCATTACGGAGCACACGGGATTTGAATTGGAGGAGATTGGCGAATTTGGCACCAAATATCCGTTTTCATCTGGTGCATAGCAGGTGAGTGACATTTGAAGGCATCTAGTCCCAATTTATTTTTAAACCTACATGCCTCGGGATGCGTAGACGCAACTATTTTTGGTGCACGAGACGTTCACACCTAATATAAATACAATATTAAGATCTCGTATTTCAAAACATTTCTTAATTAAGTGAAAATTTTGTAAAAGTAAGTACAAAATGTGTGTGTTGCAATTAAATACTGGTTAAGGTCGAATCACTAAAACAAATATAATTACTTTTTAATTTTAATGTCTTGTGTGCCTAAATGGAATTGAAAATTAACATAAGAAATATTTATGTTTTTAATTCAGCCTGGCACGAAAAATAAAGTACATTTAATTTGAAAATTAGTTATACATATGTGACTGGAATTAAACAGTTTAACCCACAGTATCGGTAATACTCGTAAATAATTCATAAATACAGTTTAAACACATTGAAGTTACTTGTAAAGCGATATTAATTTTTTTATCACGTTCGCTAAACATGACTCTATCTTGTAGTACAATAACCCTTTATAAAATATATAATAAAATGGTTTTTCTTCGTAAAAAAAAATTAGTGTTAATTGAAAAAAAAGCCTTGAAAAAATTACCTTAAGTCCAATTATACTACATAATAAAACATTTTACGTTCATGTTTAAATAAATATTGTATTAAGCAACATTTTAACTTGTATTTATTTTTAAAATAAGACTTTTATACAATACTTTTCGTGGCAGCTTATTCTAAACGTCTTAACTCATATCCATAATAAATAGTTAACTACTATGTACCAGTCCCAGTCCGCTCGACGGCCGCAAGCCGAGGTTCGAGTCCCGCAGGGGGCGCCCTTACAGTCGTTGACTTTTTCACAGCCACTTAGTGCTTGCATTTCTTCAGGGACTGAGTACCCTCTTCCCTACCCAACCGGTGTCACTGTAAAAGCCAAAAATACAAAAAAACAAAAAAAACCATGTACCATTTAATTATTTTTAACTTTTTATATCAATCAAAAGTACCGAAGTGTGGTAAAAGCATGTCAATATTTATAGCATTATTATATGTATCATGAACACAAAACCATCTGTTGGACACATGAGCCTTGAGACAAAAACTCGTCCCCAGTGATTGGACTAACCATATCACGTAAGTACGCGACCTTTTGCTTTTTATAAATTAAAAAAAAAGAAATAAACTTTCTAGAAAATTTGAATTAATTATTTTAATTATATGATGTGCAGTACACAGATAAAAAATAAATATTTTTATACATATGAAAGTATTTTGATAATAAATAAACTTAACGCATTATGCGCGGTTTTGATAATGGACAGTGTTTGTTAATTTTCAATTTTAAAAAATACATTTTTATTTTTAAGGTTTCTTATATAAGCAGACGATAGACGTTAATTATGTTAATAAAAATGAGAGCTTACTAAAAAAAGAATCCTTGAAAAATTTACTGTATGACAAGTAGTATTAAATAAAAAAACATTTTAAGTTCCTGTTAAAATAAATATTGGAATAAGCAAACTTTTAATTATTCCAATACCTAACTAATATTATTAATAAAATAGTGTTTAATAGATAACACTAATTCATTAAATATTAGTCCACGTCCAAAAACCACAAGCATCACCAAAAACTGGTTCGAAAAAAGAAATTATATCTTCAAAAAATATTTAGCTTATCAACGGCCAAGTCACAAGTAAATATGTGAATATTTAACCTACACCATATTAAGTATTAATGTACTTAAATATAAAGCTTATAGCATATATTATAATTTGATAAATTTGATATAAAAATGTTATGAATGTTATTTTAATTATTGCCCGAGTAAAAAACTTCTTCACGCTTTATCCTGCACACGACAGGGTAGGCAGAGGGAACATAGTGTTAAGACACTCCGTTCCCCACATTCTGCCGATTACTGGAGGCATTGCGGGCTTAGTGGCAGAACTCAACGCCGCACTTGCCTCGACACCAGAGCGAAGAAATACAAATATAAACGTTAGTAAATATTTAACTTCCTCGAGTGGGGATCGAATCCACAACCGTCGCGTTAGAGTCACTCCCTTGTGCCGCTGCGCCACAACAGCCTCGCAAATAAACGCTAATAATGCTAATTCGAAATGCAATGCTTTGCTATAATTTTTGATATTTAATAATAATTTTCATATTTTCTAAGAATGAAAATAAAAGCATAATTTACAAACACCTTCTAACCTTGCAAACATATAACCACGTGTATATTGTTATTATTTACGTCACATATACAACATAAAGAAATAAAGGTCTCGGAAATAAACAATTATACAGATGAACTTATTATATTATGTTTGCATATAAAATAAACATATCTTCGTATAGGTGCAAAGGTACAGACGTATGTATTTCTGTAAACGCGACGGTTGTAAGTTTGATTTTCACGCGGGAGAATGAGTTATTAGTAATTAATATTTTTATTTCCCTGCTAACAAGACAAAGCGCGGCGTTGACATCCGCCATTCTACACGTACTGCCTTAAAAATTCGACAGAAAATGGGGAACGGAGTGTCTTAACCCTAGGTTCCCAGGACTAGGATCTATCTATCTATTAGGACCAGTGTGCGGGATACAGGAAAAATTATAAACATATTTTAAAAGCCGTTTATATCTGGCATGTGCATTCTGTCTTAAGGCATCGAAGTATTGACACATGTAACAAGTAAGCTTGTAGTTATTCCTTAACGAGGATATGATAGAGTAAATATATAAATAATTTATGGGAATCAGAATCCTTGTTCTAAATACATATGTTAAATATGTTACTAATTTTCATTTCCTCGCTCTGGTACCGAGGCAAAACGCGGCGTTGAGTTTCGCCACTCAACACATAATGCCTCCTGAAATCGGCGGGGATTGGGGACGGAGTTTCTTAACACTGGGTTCCCTCTGCCTACCTTGCTATCTGCAGAATACAATGTGAAGCTGAAAAAAACAATGGGTGTTCTTACGACTTGACGAAAGTTTTGATGCACTTAATGCCTGGGAGGTCGAGACCCGCTCTATATTCCCGTAACTAGTGACCGATTGAATATGACACGCAATGAACCACTGAGCTCATAAAATAAAGACAGCTAACAAGTTAAGTGAACGACATATTATTTAATAAAAGTATATGGGAGGAACTTTAATAGAAATTTAACTTACTTTTTAGCATAATAAATTTCACCACTTTCTGTCAATATTTGGCAAATTGAGGAACTACAAGAACAATTATTGTTAAAATCTGATAACTAATAATTATTGTTAAAAATTTGTCATAGACATATTTATGGATAGGAAAATTATCAAGATGTTGATGTAAATAAATATGAATCATTGTTTTATAAATATTTTTATAATAAATATTTATAAAAAAGGAAGCCGTCGTGGCGCATCGGCACAAGGGTGTGACTGTAACGCGACAGTTATGGGTTCGATCCCCACTCGAAAAGTGAAATATTTATTTACGTTTATATTTCTATTTCTTCGCTCTGGTATTGAGGCAAATCTCGTTGTTGAGTTCTGCCACTCAACATGCATTGCCTCCAGAATTCGGCAGAAAGGGGGGAACGAAGTTTTTTAACACTAGGTTCCCTCTGCCTACCCTGCTGCGTGCAGGAAACAGAGTGAAGCTGATAAAAGAATAAGTTTAGATTTGGTCGCACGTAAACGAATTTTTCGATCAACATTGTTTAAATGTACAAAATAAAAAAGAAATACACGGTCACCCTTAAGATGTGTTATATTTCTCACACATTTTACATTGACAATTGTTATATCGCATAAAAAAACTTTTTCTCGGAAGCGACGACCCTTTGCTCAGCGTGGGATTAAAAAGTTTTCGGCGCCTTTGATTAAAAAAAAATTCTAGGCTCACTTTGGCGCCAACACAGTATAGATGTGAATGGACTATTCATTTGGGCCATATATAATATTAATGGAAGTGCTTTATTAAGAAAATGTTATTGTATTTTATTATACTTGAACATATTTTTTAATTGGTGGGCTACTTTTTGTCTACACATATATAAATAAATAGGTAAATAAAAAATTGTCGGTCTGGTTTATTTTAAATGTAAGTATTTTTTTAAAAATATTACAGACTGAGCTTTGCCAGTTAGACAATTCCAATGTTATGGCTAAGAGCAATAAAAGGTAATAACCAAACTAAGGGACGAGGAAAAGTAATAAGTTAATACACTTAAATTAGCCACGATATGTTACGTTCAATATTTTTTTCAGCTTCCCGATGTATCTTGCATGTAGCATAGTAGGCAGAGGAGGGTAGTATATCATATCTTCACGCTGTATCCCGCACACAGCAGGGTAGACAAAGGGAACCTAGTGTTAAGACACTCCGTTCCCCACTTTCGGCCGAATTCCGGAGGCATTGCGTGTTGAGTGGCAGAACTCAACACCGCGCTTTGCGTCGACACCAGAGCGAAGAAATAAAAATATATACGTAAATAAATATTTCAAGGTAGTATATAAACATGTTAATAATGATCGATATTTTATTAAATTTTATTAAAGTTTTAATATATTTACAATATTTTTAAAAACCCAGCTACACGCTGTTTTCTGCACACAGCAGGGTAGGCAAAGGGAACCTAGTGTTAAGACACTCCGTTCCCCACTTTCTGCCGAATTCCGGAGGCATTGCGTGTTGAGTCGCAGAACGCCGCGCTTTGCCTCGACACCAGAGCGAAAAAATGAAATATAAACGTTAATAAATATTTCACATCCTCGAGTGGGGATCGAACACACAACCATCGCGCTACAGTCACACCCTTGTGTCGCTGCACCACGACACGAAAATAAAATTTTATGCCAGTTGAAATATAACGAAAGTTACACTTTAGGATTCTGGTTTAAATGTCAGCGAATCGACGAATCGATGGAAAATTTTATATCAACTTTAAGAACAGGCTTCAGGTATAAGTTTATAATATTATAAACCTCTACCTAATAAGAATAAAGCTTTACCTAGTTTATAACAGAATATTTTTAGAATGTTAGTAATAACACTTTTAACTAGAATAGTAAATTACTCAAAATTAGTATTCTCTTGTAAATGTCCGTACATGATTAAATAGAAATAATTATACGTCGCTATGTTATATGTGAGCTTCGAGCCGAGCGCCTGGAAAGTCGCTTCGGCAACATTCCTTATTTATCTACATTCAACACTATTTATAAATACAGCAACAGCCACAAGATAATTGTTGTGTAAAAACTATAATTACATATTTTTTCAACCTTAAAATAAATATCACAAGTTCACTGTATTACTAAAAACCTTTATAATATATTTTAGATAATATTTTAGATTTCCCTTGCTTATAAGCCTTTATTCGTAAGAATTATAAAACATTAAATATAGTATTTGTTAAATGTTCTTTGTTTTTCAAATTTAAAAGGTATTATCATTATTATCTGATATTACCAACTGCTATGTATGTATGTATGTAATATTCTTTATTACCTCATATCTCCTGAACCGCTGAACGGATTTATATAATTAAGATATCGTTAGATTTATTTTAGCAGCCCAAGTTTTCTTAGATAGGTGACATTAAAAAAAATGTCATGGCGGCTGTGGGACGCCATTTTACTTAGTGATAAAGAAATTGTTTGGTTTTGAATACCACATTATGGGTATCGAATTCAAGAGCTCAATGCGAGGATTTCAAGAAGGTATATCGTGATTATTATTACCATAATGAATCCTAACTAAAAAGTGAGTTTTATGCAGTCAGAGTTTTTGTTTTTTCAAATAATTTTATTAGTCTTGTAATTTATCTTTATCTCCTACAACACCGTGTTCTAATTCTTAATCTAATTAATGTCATCTATGTCTACTTAAATATGTAAATTATAGCCGTTAGAGCAATTAAGTACCATATGTGTGTTTTCTTTTCTTCAATAAGACTTTTTCAAATTTTGAATTTATTGTTTTTTTCGCTTTGAATCAAAATCAAAATATTTAATAATATTTCGTAATATTATATTCAGCAAAATTTTGTTTACAAGCCTCTCTATGACTTGCACAATGTGAAGCAAATTCCTGATTTATAAAACTTGAACTTGTTATACAAGTGTTTAAATGACATAGAACTTGAAAATTTACATAACATTGTAATGTGATATAAACATAATATTTTTTGCATAATTATCACAGTTACAATTTTGCTATCATACCTTTCGGTCATAGTTTATTTACAGAAACTATTTTATATTAAAAGTTTAATCTTATAATAAAAAATAACAATTAAATCTTAATTTATGAATATGT
>DWGR01005466.1:0-10353 GCA_018247715.1 Heliconius burneyi
AAGTGTCTCCATTGGAACGGAATATTTTAAATAGTTTCCCTGGTTCTCTGCCTACCCTGCTAGATGCGGTAGATATCGTAGAAGTTCAAAAATACAATATGTTTTGTACAAAAACTGAAAAAGAGAGTTATACGAGCATATACGTATTTTCAGTGAAATTTTACTTACAAAATACACGAAATACAGATAAAAAAAATTCCAAGACATCACTTTTTTTATAATATCTACTCGGTAATTTACCTATTGTTGCGAGTTATTAAAAACATACAAAGTATTCTACCTAGCTTTTATTATTACAATGATAATATAAATATTTGCATTCGTAATTAAAAAAACCTGATGACATGGTACAGAAGTCAGAACTAAACCGCAATACAATATTTAAAAAAAAGTTCCCTCTTTAGCACCAGTGGGTGACCGAAAACGCAACTGGTTGTGGATTCGATCCCCACTCGAGGAAATGAAATGCTAATTTCAATTTAATGGAATTTCTTCGCTCTGGTGTCCGAGCAAAGTGCGGCGCTGACTTCCCCCACTGGGAGGATAGAGTATTTTAAAACTAGGTTCCCTCTGCCTACCCTGCTATGTACATTTCTTCCCTTATTATTAGCAGGGTTAATATAGCGCTAAGACCCTCTTTACCCACTTTCAGCTAAATTTCCAAGCAATGCACGTTGAATGACGGATCGCTACACTTTGTCTTCCAGAGCGGAAAAATAATATTTTTATACATAAGTACGTACTTTGAAAAACATGAAAAATTAAACAATTTGAACGCGCTCCTCTTGGAAATTGTCTAAGACTTTCCGGAACTGGGTTGGAAGATTTCCAATGGATGCGGATTCAAATACCATAAAGTTAGAAGAAAATTTCTAAATAAATAATTTTCTCTCCTAATTGGGGAAAAATAATTTATGCATACTCATTCCTCTGATTCAAAGATCCTTTACCGTCATTGCAGCCAGACGCCGTCTCACTATAGTACAACGGCCCCGCAAAAAAAACTTACAATTTTGAAATCTAACCAATTGTGGTTATTAAATGTATTAAAATGAATAATTCAAATATTTCTTTTCTATATTACATGTTAAAAACAAAGTTATAAAGAATGCTAACCGATTGAAAATCGACCCCAAGACCGTCTTAAAGTGACAGGCACATGCCACAACATTGTTAAATTATTGTAATAAAAAAGAATCTAACAATCTGTCAAGTAAAAAATTCGGCATAAGCAACGGCCAACGGCCATTTTAGTACGAGTTATTTATATAGGTATATTTAATTCACAGCATTATAGCCTTTATTTAAGCACTATTTAATTCGAAAATTGCTTCCTACGTAAGTTACGAGTAAGATAAAGTTAACTGTAAATTCTTCATGTGCGGTAGAAGAGATCGCATTCTCGACAGTAATACGCGCTCGAAGATTTTTTTTTGCGCCATATCATTATAAAAGAGAGGCTAGAAACGTTATAGGTATATCATATGATTGATTTACACGTGGCCCCCATTTTAATTTTTTTGTTGTATACTTCCAAAGGTATTTTAATATCGTGGGAGTTTTGGGTGCCTGAATTTATGTTACTAAGGTGTTATTGTACGAAATTATATACTAGCTTGTCGAAAACAATTATATGCGAGGCCGTCGTGGCGCAGCGGCATAAGGGCGTGACTGTAACGCGACGTTTGTGGGTTCAATCCCCACTGGAGGAAGTGAAATATTTATTTACGTTTATATTTCGATTTCTTCGCTCTGGCTCTTTCGGTCTACGGTGTAACATTACTTAAGTACTGTCTTAAAGAAGGCTACATTTAAAAAAAACCCTTGAAAGTAACTGGAAAATTAACTAAAAACATAGTCATATCTACAAGTAAGAGATTTTTTTTAAAAAATATATTACCAACTAAAGATATATACAATGATAATAAATTATATTAGCCCAAGAATATTGGGTTGATGTATATAAACCCAATATTCTTCATTTGAAGCTATTAGTAAAAAATAAATAAATACAGTTTCACGATGTATCCCGCACAAAGCAGGGTAGGCAGAGGGAACCTAGTGTTCAGACACTCCGTTCCCCACTTTCTGCTGAATTCTGGAGGCATTGCGTGTTGAGTGGCTCGACACCAGAGCGAAGGAATGGAAATATAAACTTTAAGTAAATATTTCATTTCTTCAAATGGGGATCGAACCCACAACTAGTCGATTTACAGTTACTTTGTGCCGAAGCGCCGCGACTGATCTCTGAGTACTATAAACTTATTTTAAAATAAATTTTATTTTTACCTCCTAAGATGTATCCTATACGAGTACATATATAATATATAGTTGAAATTACAAGAATCTTATCTATAAAGCACTAGCTTTCTAGTACACAATGGAGGGCGGAGTGATCGTGACTGACTGACTCGCCCTGCCGTGTCATGACTCATTGATCTACGAGTAAGTGACGCGGATGCGGTACATTTGTGACTAATCTAAGTCTAGGTAACGGTTAAAATTAATTAGTTATTATATTAAACCGTTACCGCCATTTTGTATCCTTGAGAATTTCTCAAGAAAAAACTAAATGACTTCAAGACTTAAGGAGTCTTGCAACGGCATGTTTTATGTTTTAATAGATATAAGATAAACTATGAACAGATAGATAACGGTAGTTTTACAATGTATCTACATACATTAGTATCTACATACATAATGTATCTACATATATTTTAAAATCATATTTTTACGAATTTTCATATATTAAATGTGCTTATAGCGTTTTATGTTTTATTGAAACTAGGTCAATATTTAATAAAGAGATTTGAACACGTGACAATCACTATCCTATTGATCTCAATAATCATTAAAAAATTTTTTTGCTCAGCTTGCAGAGGCAGAGGGAACCTAATGTCAAGACGCGACACCCACTGCGTCGTGACGCCCATGAATAAATTCCGCCATTAAACTTGCAATGTCTCAAAAACTGGGCGGTGCTGGGAAACTGAGTGTCTTAACACTAAGGTCCAGAATAAACAAAGGTCTACTCTGCTATAAGGAATGCAAGGTTGAAATGAAATCGAATAAATATGGAAAAAATACAGGCTATTTAAAAGTCCAAATATTATTAAAAAAATAATAAACTTACTCTAATATTTTTAGATATGAAATAAAATAACAATGCTTAGTACATTTTAAATAAAATAACTGTAAAACCCTACCTTACTTAAGCAGCTTAGTCATACTTCGGAGAAATTCTTTATCCTTTAAATTTAATCCTAATATTTAAGAGTGCTCAACTCCGTCCGTCTTAATCCCTGCCAATGACATCGAATCTTCAATTATAGCCTCTTAATATGAGATTATTTTTTTTATTTTGTTAATTTTTAAGCTGAGAACTTTGAAAATGACAAAGTATAAAGAACTTGTTACTTGTTTTACAAGTATATAATTTACAAGTATATAAGATAACTTTGTGAAATACAAAAAGTTTACTTTTACTATGATAAAAGAATTACGGGCTTTTGAGACATACAGTTTATTTTTCAATCTACATTATTTTTCTATATGTACATATCACAGACAGAGAATATATCTATGTATTAAATTTCAGCTAGTCTTTATAGTCCCTTGTAAAACAGTTGGGGTGACCGTTACACGACGCCTATGTCCGGTACTGGGCGTATAGAAAGGCTATGACGATGATAATAATTGCTAAAAGACAGTTGTGAAAAGCCAAAGAATATAAATGACGTGCCTATAGTCCATTTTCTGCAATTTGGCCACAGAAATCTTTCTTAATAACAAACTGCAATGTCCGATATGAATATAATCTATAAATTTACATAATATTTTAGCAATAATACCAATTTATATTAATCAATAATTTTAATTAGCTACATTCGAGAACTATTCTCAATATGCATAATGCATACATACATATATTAAACACGCTTCAACTGAAATTCCAAATAGACTTCATTATGGTTATTGATTGTTGTCTGATTGAACTAAGCCCCGGGCATAGTATTATCGCTAAAATAGTAAAATTTACAATAATGATTATTATACAATAGAGCCTTGTTTGGTATGTAGGTAAAACCTCATATGCATATATTTGCAATGGAATACAGTAAAAGAATACTGACGATTATCTACCTTATAACCACTTTGTATGTACATTATACATGAGTAATATTACGCCTGGGTTTCCTTAGTTCCGCATTAGTCAGATAAATGAATAATGAAAACGTAACGTTATAAAAATAGAAAATGTCCTGCAAGTGTTTTAAAATAATGTCATTTGTAAGTAGTATTTTTATATCTGCCCAAATTAATGAAATAATTATTGAAAATATAGAGACAAATTACTCCGCCATCCCTTTTCTTTCTATGTATGTGGACATAGAAAAAAAGAGTTTTCTGAATGAGTATGAATTAAACGAAACAAAAATGTAAATAAAAAATAATAAAAAGTATATTAAATTGATTAAAATGGCTATTGCATTAAATATGCTTTGAGCATTTTAATATGCTTAATGAAAAATTATACTAAAATAACCTTTTAAAGTAACGTATTCTAATATCAGAAGGCTACTTTAAACATCCAAAGAAAGGAAATTAAAATAAATTTACTCCGTATACGTTGGGTTTAAAACAATCGCGATAGTATTCACCGCAACCTTGTAACGAGCACCCAATTTGAATGCCACAAAAAGTTTCCAAATCACAGACTTAGTTGAGCTCATTGTGTAGGCGGACTTTTTGTTGGACAATGGTATAAGGGAAGAGGAAGCAGCGTGCGAATAATAATAAAATTAAATTATATATATAAGGCTGTAGCATATCGTCACTGCCTGCGTGTCCGTAAGCGCAATGGTTGCGGTTTCAAATTCCAGTCGGGGGAATAGATTTTCATTTGCTGTCTCTGGTAACTAGACAAGAAGCATCGCGTTCTGCCATTTAACACGTAAATGTTTCAGAATTAGGGCGTAAAGTGGAGAACGATGTGTTTTAACATAAGGTTATACTGCATTTTCTTTATCTGCCCAATTATTAAAAGCTTAGGCGCCTTTTTTAGCCTTTATCTTTTGCCTTTTTCGAGAAGTTTACATAAAATTCGACAATACAAGGTATCATAATTAAACCAGGAATCTTTATAATGTAAACTTGATTTACAAACAACATATGACGTACAATGACAATCCAAGAGAGCAAAATCGTATTTTTTTATATGCTTTTCTTTTTCAATAAAAGTAAGCATTCTCTAAAGTAATATTAGATTTACATTTTAAAAGTCATCTAAAGTACTTTATATTGTACAGATATTACAATTTATACATATTTATTTTATTGCAGGAATTATTGCTTATATAGTACGTGGTAGCATTTATGATTGTTTCTTTTAATTATGATAAATAAAAGTAACGAGAACAAAAGATAAAAGTAGATACATATTAAATTATTTCCAACCATAAAGTATTTATTAACACGTGACACGGTGACGATTAGAAATTTCAAGAATTTTGTATTATAGTTACTTTAAACGATTCATTGTAATGATAAATAATACATTTGTGAATTGATAACGGGATCATTTTTAAGAAAATATAAAGTATTTCGAAAATTTTAAATTGGTCGGTTGTCACGAGCGGAAGCAAGGCGAAGCGAAAAAAATATTTTACGCTCTATCCTACACATTGCATTATAAACCTGCCAGAAGGAACCTAGGAGCCTAGAGTTAAGATACTCATTAAGACATCATTGAGACAAGTGTCTTAATGGTTGACGAATGGAAGTCCCTTCTTTCATTTTCTACCGAATTCTGAAGACATTTCATGTTGAGTAGCGGAACTCCACGCCGCGGTTTGCGTTGTTACCTGACCGAAGAAATGAAAATATTAAATATTTTGTTTCTTCGACTCGGAATCAAACCCATAACTTGTCACGTTTATAGTCGTACTCTTACCCCTGCACCATAATACACATAATCTCTAAGATTTACAAGACTTCTGCAAACGGAAGTATTTAAATAAATAAACAAAAAATCGCTCATAACTTACACCGTTTCACGTGGGAGGTTGTAATACTACATACGAAGTATGAACAGACCAACGCATCTGCATCGTACATCGACCTCAGCTTATACCGACTGTGAGAAGGCCGTGACGTAAGTTTCGCAGCCAAAATACCTCGTGATTTGACTTCGTACCTTCTTTCACGAAATTTGTCTCTATAACCGTCGAGAATCGCTAATAGAACACAATTCTTTGAAGGATTCAAAGTATGTGTATTCCTATTGGGTATATTTAGTTTTTCTTAAAACTCTTTATTTATTTACATGACGATGGCCGTCTAAAAAACGATTATGGCGACGCTAACTCAATTTAAGTTTTACTAATGAAATTTTTGCACGTGAAAGGAAATTGGTTTTTTTTAAATGTATTCATAATAAATAGCTTTTTTAGTTTTTTTTTTCAATTTGCATATGGTAAAAAATTTACTTAACAGGTACTTAATTAGATAATTTGTATATTTTTTTCTTTTTATATCTTTTATGCCGTAGATGTATCATGTGACCAATATAGATAGAAAGAGTAATGACTATATTGTGTGTATGTATATTTAAGTGTTAGTTTGAAGTCACAATTTATTCTTTAAATGAATATACAAAAAACAGATTTTTAAAGTAATTAGTGGAAGCGGCTATTATAAAGATATGGGAGAATTATTTTTCTTACATGTTTCTCTAATTAAATGATTTATAACATATTTATGCTAATTGAACAATTTAATTATCAAACGTTTGAGAATAAAGTAACATGATTTAATGAGAAAATGAGATGGAAAATATAAATGAAAATGAGAAAAACAGACTTTACTAAATAAAAAATTAAGAAAAAAAAACCCAATAGTTCAGAATTTCGTCAAGAGTAATAATTGACAATTACACCTTGAATGGAAGCTTAACAGCCTAGCAGCCTTAGTTTTTCGTGTTCTCTGTGTTGAGTGGTGGAACTAACCGCCGTGATTTCGAACCGAACCTACAACCTGTCGCGTTTACAGTCACATGCTTGTAGCCCTGTACCACGACTGGCCTCAAAAGGCCTGAATAAATTAATAATATTCTCGCTGCACCACTATAGCCTTATCTGAAATTTAGTTTCAAAGTTAAACAAATCGAATACCAACCAACCACTCATTACTAGATCTTGATTAGAGTGCGTACACGTTGAACATCGTTAGTTAAAGTTAAATTATCTGGCGAAAGTTCTGTTTAATTGAACCGTAAAGTTCTGGACACACTGGATTAAAATCCTTTTATTATATTTTAAAATGCATTTTTACGTGGTAAAAGTGTAAATAGAAAATATATCAATACCTTTTTCATTATTTTTAATAATTTATAGTATATAATGTAAGACAGAGAATGTGTTATATTAGATTTATACAAATTAGATTAAAATAAAAAAGAATAGTGATAACAGTTTCCATTTATAAATTCTTCACTTCACGCTGTATCCCGGATATAGCTTAAATTGCTTGACAGAAGTGTTAAAAGCAATTAATGCTTAAATAAATTTCATAGTAAGAATTATGTCGTATTTTTACTTGCACCAACATTTTGAAACAGAAATAGCTAAAACAAATTTATTATTTATATATGTAAATTCTAAATAGAGCAAGGCGGCTATCCGGAGACTCTAAAAGCTACTTGAATGGCACACGTGACGGTGTCGATGGACACTTATTACAGTGGTCGGGTGAAATAGCAAAGAATATATCATTTATTTATTTATTTATTTATTTAAACTTTATTTAAACTACACCTGCCATACAGACAAACAAAAAAAAAGAAAGTTTAAAAAAGGATAATACGAGTATATGTTGAGAAAGTTATTTTCAAATTATACATTATACAATAAAAACTTAAAACTAATTCTGATTAAAAAGATTATTTTATGTTTTTTTTTTAGTTTCACGCTATATCCAGCATATAGAGTGGGAAATCTCAACCCTGCGCTATGCAACGACGACCTCCTATATATCACATACATTGTTAAAGTTAAAAAAAAACAAAAAAATAATAACGTCGATAAAAATCGAACTTATAATTATCTTCCTAAAAGCCATTCACCTTAAGAAAACCATTAGGCATTACTTCTACAAACATAATCTGATCAGAACTTAAAATAGCATTACTTTAAGAAGCTTTTTGCCCTTTTAGAGGCATAATTGATTAAGGCAAAAACGTACGCATATATTTGCAGAATCTACAGCTTTACTGTCCATGCAAATTCTTAGTCGTAGAGCTTATCTTGCAATGGACAATCTCTACATTTCTTAAGGCGCGCGCAAATCAACGTTATTGGAAGCTCTTACCAAATAAGGTGAGGAATGCGACAATAGTCTTGAAAAACAGCATGTATTTTAAATCACTAAGGAGTTTTTGGTTAATGTTGATTTATGGCTGCGTGCATGTACTCGTATGTATGACACATACGCAAAGCTATTTGACTTGCGAAAGTTGATTGTACTTGATAAATACGATTTATGTAATGTTTTGTTTCGAGATATTTCAACAGTCGACTCCTTGGCATTATTTTGAGATTATTCATATATGTTATATTTCCAGTTTCTTAAATGCCCGACTGGATTACTTTTGCCTTTGTGAACTTCAGTAGGTATAAAAATATTTGGAACATAATCTTTTTCGAAATAACAATCGAACCTTTATTAACCCGCGGGATTTGAACCCGGCGCCTCTTTGAATCCAGAAAAAAGTTATATATAATCAACTTCACGCCGTATCCCGCACACAGCAGTGTAGGAAGACGGAAACCTAGTATGCTTAGAAGACACTCTGTTCCCTGCTTCCCGCAGAATTCTGGAGGCATTACGTGTTGAGTGGCAGAACTCAACGCCGCGCTATGCCTCAATACTAGAGCAAGGAAATGGAAATATTCAACAACGCCGCAACAACGCCGCAACCTCACATCAAAAAAAGTTATATATTTTTTGTATATTTTACAAATGAATTAATGTCTAGTTCTTTCCACAAAACTTCGCATTGATATATAGCTATATATGTTCGGTAAATATGTATACCAATATCATTTCAAATATAAATAATATTTAATGAATATTGTTTTCTCTACACCCAGTAAAGGTATCGAATTTTATAGCTCGACCGAGACTGTAACGGTAAGTGACTTGCATGGAAACAAGGTCAGATGTCAGCCAATCCAATTAAACAGGACAGTAGCCTCTTATGCTATGTTTATTTATATAGATTCCTCTTAAGCTGTATATTATATTGAGGTTCTATATATTTCATATAATAAGAGACAAAAATACTAAGATTTTTGCAGGATAAATTTAGTGTTAAGACACTCCGTATTTGCCGTGTGTTCCCGGCTTAGAATAGGATCACCCTGGTACTGGTGGTGTCGAAAGAGACGATTAAAGTATGAGTGGGAGAGTCACGTCGCCAGCAATGGCAACACGCATGGGCAGACTCATTACCACCCCCGGCATTTAAAACCGGCGTGAAGTATTGGCTTTATGCCACTGCGTAATGCCGGGCTCCGGCGCCCAACCTTCTCAAAAGCTGGCAACGTACCAGTAGCTCCTCTGATGTTACGCGGTGTCGTGGGCGGCGGTGATCTCTTACCATCAGGTGACCCATACGCTTGTTTGCCATGTCTTTTTCCATAAGAATAAAATTACATTACAGCAAACAAACATTATTACTAAACCCTATCATGTAGATATTCTTAGAAATTCCTAAAAAGTTGTATGAATATTATTATAAACGCCTCGTGGGAATCAGTCAAGTCGTAAAGAAAGACATGCTCCCCTCAACTATCGACGTACGGGGAACACTAATCATATACAAAACTAAAACGATCCAAACCAAATACGTTCCGAATTTGTGAAACAAAAAGCTGTTTCGCGGGCTCTAAGCCAGGGATTTCCAAACAATAAGCTACTAGTGACCCAAACCAAACTAACAACAGAATCGGCAGAAGAGACCAAATTAAGACGTTCGCCAAAATTTGCGAATTGAGTAAGAACTTCTTCCTCTAGTAGGAATCGAACCCACAACGGTCCCGTTACACTCAGTGTTATAGTCACACCTTGTGCCGCTGTGCCACAACGGCCTCAATTACCTATTTCTTCGCTCTGGTGTCGCGGCAAAGCGCGACGTTGAGTTCTGCCACTCAATTTAATTTAATTTAATTTATTTATTAGGCAAGCCAACGTAACATACAAAATTTACAAACACTTAAATAAAGTACAAATGTTTAACAATGTTTAAGATTGTACATCACACTTACAGGCTAGCTCAACATGATTATAAAGAAA
>DWGR01005467.1:0-10352 GCA_018247715.1 Heliconius burneyi
AAATAATTCATATGTAGGTAGTGCAAACTATGAATCAAATATTTCTTTTAATATTTGTATAGCTAACCCAATGGGTCAAATAGGACCTTATTACTAAGTCTACTGTATCAGACAGCAGGCTCTATCTATCTCACGAAACATGATAATTAAACAGTTGATTTTCTGGATGATTTCTTGTTCCCACTATACTAATTACTAAAAAATACAATAAAATATATATTCAAGGGGGCTCCCACAGCGACCCATCTACTTGAAATACACAATTATTTATTTAATACATTAATTACATTTGTGTGTATATTATAAGTATACAGAGCACTTCTGAAGTGAAAATTTCTTAAACTAAACATTAATTGGCCGTATATAGTACTGTTCTCATCTTCGGGCTAGATCACTCCAATATCAGTTTGAACTACATGATTGTGTACAATGTAGAGTCGATTAAATCACTGGGAATCCAATAATTTGTGAAAGGCTTTGACTTTTAGAAGACTAAGCCATCACCATACAAAAATGAATCAATTTCTGACCAGTAGTTTTTGTGTGAGTTGAAATAAAGTAACAGACAGACAGAAAGGCAATCAAGCAGACAAAAAAATCTGCTGATAGATGTTATAACTAACCTAAAAACAACCTTTGCAACTTGCATTTACTTGGAAAGTTTTGTAAAAAGTTATAATCAGTAACAAATTTAAGATTTGAACCATATGACTTAAAAATATTTGATATAAAACTAAGTTTATCTTTAAAATCTATATTGTATTTTATATTTATATACTCTATGTTGGATATATTGTGATGCTGAATAAAAATGCTATACTTAAAATTACAAAAACATCTGTTTTTCTAGCACTGGCATAGAATGTCTACAGCTTAGTCAGCCACGATGGAAAAAATCCCAACGTTGTACACTCCATTCCTTAGAGGCTGGTACAGCACGAGGTTGGTCAAGCTGTGGCTGGGGTTGGGGTGCTTGCGGATGGGGTGGCAGAACTGCGTGGTGCGCCGCATGGGATGCAATGAGACCTTGTGCGAAGGAACATGTCACACTAGTACATTTTAATACCCTGCATGATACATTACACAATTATTTAAGGAAACACAGGTTTTGTGCTGATTGTAAAACTAAGGTTAGTAAAGTTTGGGAAATTTCATAAAACTAATTTTGTATATTCATTTTATAAATCTAGTAAACCTTTTGATTATCCAAGAGATTATTCAAAGTAGATAACATATATACACTAAGGAGGCCAGCTCTTATGGAAATGTAATAAATGTGTTACCCTTCTATACAGACTATCTTTATTTTATAAAAGAAAAATGTAAACAAATTTGGAAAGAATACTTTTATAAAATATTTAAAGAAAAAGCTATATGGTATAGAACAGTTCAGTCACAGCCCTGTTATTGATTTTGGATAGATGTATGTAAATTGAATCTGGATGATATCATAACAGCATTTATGCTTCACTCTGGATATATTCCGTTAAATAGATTTGGATTTTTGATGAAGAAGGTTCTTGCTCCTAACTGTCCCGACTGTGGGGTTGTTGAGGATGTCTACCAAATTTTAACGGAATGTGCCCATAGAAAACTATTGCTTTCGCAAATTGAAGATAAAACAATTAGAAGTCGTAATTTGTATCTTGCAAATCGTACCTCGGATTTGGCTAATTGTTGTTTAGAATAGATAAAGTTAATATAAGCAAGCATTATTCGTAAGAAATTGTTAATCTGACATAATTTTAAGAATCATTTGTAATACTAACCAGAGCAACATAGTCACCTTGGTGACTCAGCTCTTAAAATCAGAATAAAAAAAAGTGATTATTCTTGCTCTGCTGCTCTATACAAAATATATAAAGCAGGAGAGCAAGCCTCATTTTTTGTAGGAAATATTTCATTTTTTATTAAATAACATAATAAAAAATGTAAAAAAGTAATAGTTACACTATAATATTTCAAAATTATATTAATCATTTATCAGCATAGAAACAAAAGAAATATATTAAAATAATGCAATATGTTTATTAAAATTAGATTTACTAAAGATACTTATGAAATCCTTTTGACAATGTAGTGATTTATGATTTAGATAATGAAGACTTTATAACTGTGTTTTCACACATTGTCACTTAATCATTTATATTTGTTGTATACCAAAATAACATATGTGTTTTTAAAAACTTTGAAGTGTTCAATAATTCTAAGAATAGAGAAAATTATAAAATCCTCCTAGAGATGTTATTAACAAAAACAAATGTGTTGACAATGATGAAATAAGAATTTCGATACATCTTGATACAAGATGAAGGAAGGAGTCTTAGTGTTTCCCAATAGGCGCACATTCAGATTTTCTAGAACATTCTATAACATATGCTGTATAACATATGTGTTTATATTTTTGACAGGTATTAAGAGCTTATCAGTTATTAGTAGAAGAAAAAGAGCCACAGAAAGAGAAAGGTTATGTTGGTGCCTTATATGGAGGTATCAAGAGATGTTTATTAGACAAACATTTACACTTGCAGGCCAAAACTGATTACATAGCGCACCTAATAGCCAGAGCTGAACCAGAGCTGTTTGGTAATCATAGGGAAAGACATGCAGTCACATTAGAAATTGCACAGGAGGAGGCAAGTATTGGATTATATAACTTTGATTTTGTAATGTTTCTTAATTACTTTGATTTTATGATGTTTCTTTGATTTAATTTTATGAGATGCTGGACAACGGTTGAGAATGTAATCCTCAGAGTTGAATGAATGATTTTCAAATTTTGAATGAATGGTGTGGCTATGCGTTTTACTTGTTTGTAATATGTACAGTTAATTTACATATTTAATTGCTCTTATAACATTTTTTATAAAATATAAATATAAAACTGACATATTGTATAATGCTATCCTTAGTAACTATTATTGCCACGTAATAAATAATTAATCTTTCTTAAGGGAAGGGGCAGTGTTCAAGACTGTGGTAGTTATAGGGACATTAAGCTTATGAGTCATACCATGAAGCTCTTCGAGCGTATGATCGACCTCAGGCTCCGCCGCGAGTGTATTGTCTCTCAGTCTCAATATGTATTTTAGCCAGGATCGGGTACTATGGACGCCGTTTTCCCCCTTATTGATGGAGGCATACAGGGAAAAAAGGAGAGCTCTGCATGTGGCCTTTTTGGATTTGCAGAAGGCCTTTGACTGTGTGCCTCGTCAGTGCATCTGGTGGGCATTGCGATCCAAAAGGATCCCTGAGGCCTCTATCGAGATTATCAGAGACATGTACCACGATTCCGCTTCTATGGTTAGGACTGCTGTTGGCGACACTAAGCCCTTCCAGATTACAGTAGGGGTTCACCAGGGCTCGGCTCTTAGTCTGTTCTTATTCAATGTGGTGCCTGATACTGTCTCGGCTAACATCCAAGACCAGCCTCCATGGCTGATGATGTATACCGATGATATAGCACTCATTGATGAGAACCGACTGACGCTGGAGCGTAAAGTGAACCTGTGGAAGGGTACGCTTGAGAACGGCGGTCTTATACTAAATGTGTCGAAGACCGAGTACATGGCCTGCGGGAGCTCGGACTCGGGCAATATCCATATCGGTCCTGAACCAGCCGTTAAGTCGGAAAAGTTCAGGTACCTTGGATCCGTTATGCACGAGTCTGGAGGCATCGATCACGATGTCTATAACCGGATAAGCGCTGCTTGGGCTAAATGGCGGGAGGCCACTGGTGTGGTCTGCGATCGCAGGATACCGCCCAAACTCAAGGGTCTGATATACAAGAGCATCATCCGACCGGTTCTTTTATACAGCAGCGAATGTTGGTCAACACTATCTTGGCACACTCAGAAGCTTCGCGTCACGGAAATGAAGATGCTGAGGTGGATGTGCGGCGTAACGCGATCTGACCGCATACGCAACACGTTCATTCGAGGTAGTTTTGGAGTTCGTGACGTAGCGGATAAGCTCCAAGCGTCGGCTGAGATGGTTTGGCCACGTTACGCGCCGGCCTAAGAACTACTTTGGATGCAAGTGCCTTGCTATGTCAGTCCCTGGAGTGAGACCTCTCGGACGCCCAAGAAAGCGCTGGCTGGATGTCGTGACGCAGGACATGAGAGCCAATGGTCTAACCACCGAGGACGCTGAAGACCGTGCAAAGTGGTGTAGGCTGAGCAGGAAGGCAGACCCTGGCAATAGCCGGGATTAATGCCAGGATGAAGAAGAAATAATTAATCTTTTATTTATATACTAAATAAAATAAAATTTTAAGCAAATTTTATCTGAAAGTTATAAGCAAAAATTTTATTTATAATAAGTAAGTCATTGAGGCCAGATGTGGCGAAGGGGCACAAAGTGTGACTGTAGATGCCACTGGTTGTGGGTCCGATCCCCATTCGAAGACATGAAAAATTTATTCAAAATTAAATTTTCATTTCTATGGTGTCTGCCACTTAACACGCAAAGTTTGCCGAATTCAGCGGAAAGTGGTGAACGGAGTGTCTTAATATTAGGTTCCCTTTCCCTACTCCGCTGCGTGCGTGAAGCTGATTTAATTATAATAAATTTATCTTTTTGACTTCTAATAATCCATCTAAAGAAGCAGTTGGCATAGCAATTATATGTGGTTTTCTTTCCATAAATAATATCTTGTTTAAAATTTTTTCAGGTTTTAATATGTCTCGGGATATGTATATACGAACGTCTACAGCGCATCTCATTAAGGCTCCGCGAGGAGGAAGGCACATGTCAAGCCTTAGCGGCCATTGGAGTTGAAGCGTTATATAGGAAATTTGAAACCGCTGTTGAGATGAAAAGTGGTGTATCCAAACTTCAATTGTTATATGATGAAATTACTCAGGAGGAACTGTCGAGACAGCAAAGGAAAGAACAGAAAAAACTCAAGAAACGCAAGAAGAAGGGGCGGCAGTCAATTGAAAGCAAATGCAAAGTATATCAAACTTTTGAACATTTAATTTACCTTATATGAAAGTATTTTCACTATATATAAGGCTTGAGTGGTGCAGCGGCACTGCGTCTGACTTTAAACGTAACGGCTATGGGTTCCATTACCATTTATAATATGAATTAATTATTGTCATTTTCTCTCTCTGATAAGAAAAAGCGTGGTATTCATTCCCCCCACTCAACACCGAATGTCTTAAAATTTAGAACGGAAAGTAAGGAATAGAGGGTCTTAATACCCTCTGCATATTGCTGCATATATGAGGCGTACAGCGAAGCTAAAAAATATGTATCACAGATATAGTATGTATGGTGAAACATTGTTTTTAGTATTTTGTATCCAAATGTAATTGCATGGATTTTTACAGGAAGCTGATTCAGAAGAACCTGAAGACAAATGCCAATGTAAAGATTGCTTGCTGGAGGATCGTGATATACCTACTAATTTGCTATCGACCCTTAACTATAGCCAGTGTTATGATGTCATGCAATCTAATGGTGAAAGTTGTCAGTCATGTCAAGTAGATTACACTAGTTCTTCTAAGAAAGATAAAGTGAATGGCAAAGAAGTTAATATATCACATATTGAACACTCACAAGACTGTGGATATTCATCTGGTAATAATGTTTGCTGCGAAATAATGTCTGGTTCATCTTCCCTCATGAGTTCCCCAGAAGGCTCGGAAGTGGCATGTTCTGAAGGGTTTTGCAACCATGAGAGAGGCGACTGTATAGATACCAAAATGGAAAAGATATCATGTACGGGTTTTACACTTTCTCTCCAAGAAATGCTGGTATGCTTTTTTTACTTGATATAACTATGATATAAATGTCAATTTTGAAGCCATTATGGCGCAGCATCTAGAGCTGTTAAGCGTTTTCATTTCTTACTCGTCAGTTTGGTAAAACAAAGAAAAGTGGACAAATGGAGTCTTGAGCAAAACTATTTTTTTTTTCAACTATTTTATTATGTGTATGTTATACATATCTTTTTTTTTATTTAAAAATGCCAATTTTGCACACATGATTTTAGCCAAGTTTTAAAACTTTTATCATAATTATGATTTTTTTATTTTATTATAGGATACATGTTCATCAGACGAAGAGCAAGATACCAGTTATATTCCTATAGAAGATGTTTTAGAATTTAAGTCTCGAAGAAATATAACTGAGAAACGGCAAGAATTGAGACAAAATCTAAGGCAGAAATTTGCTCAGTTATGTATAAACACTCCGCAGAGACAGTCTGTAGTGTTGAAGCAAAACAAACACCCCGCTTAATTTACCTCAACATATGTTACATTCAAACTGCACATGCCTCTACATCAGATGAACAAAGCATACAAATTATTTATTTATACTATTTTATTTTGAAACATTAGGAAAAACAAAAAAGATAATTTATTTGTATTTCTATCGTTTATTTATTTATATTTTTTGTTTATCATTAATAATTATTTTAAAATAGGGCTTATCAAAATAGTAAAATATGTGTAATAGAAATTGTTAAATGCATTGGGCACCTTTGCCAAAACAATCAAGTCAGATCGGTTTCAGATTTCACTATTATAAGATTTTGATATGACATTTATTTTGTACTCCAAATATCATATTCCTGTTATAAATTTAATAGAAATGGTTCATAGATTGACTTAGAATATTGGAAAAAGGTGCTTTTAGTATAATATGTATACATTGATAACATTTGTATATTGTAATGGCAGTATGCTAATTATAAGTAATACAAAGTGAGGTGCATGTTTGAATGACTCCAACTGCATATATGATATAAAATAATGGACTGGATGAAACCCAGCATTTAACAAATATTACTATAAAATGTTAAAGCTTTGTAATAATAAAATATAGTAGTATTCTGATCAAATTATTTAATTCTCATGCTTTGTTACTCAATATAATATGTGGTACACAACAGATTATTTTTTGCTGATGCTTAAACAGCAATAGTTGGGAGTTACCATGGCATGTTTGCCATTATTATAAAATCTGGAAACATTTGTAACTCAGTTTTAAATATACTATCAAGTCTTAAGAAATTCTTTTATTTACTCTTAAATTTATTTTAAAGCTTGTAAAATATTTGTTATTCAAATGCTTGAAATACAAAGTGTTGCATTTGTTCCACCAAAACCAAATGAATTTTTTAATGCTATCCTTCTATCTTGGCCCCATTTTTGTGGTATATTAGCTACATAATTTAAATCATCCATAGGTTCTTCTAGATTTATAGTAGGTGGTATGATTCCATGATGACATGCCAAAATAGTGAATACAGCTTCAAGATTACCAGCTGCCCCTAATAGATGACCATGAGCACCTTTGGTAGAAGAAACCATAACATTTTTATAATAATCATTAAATAAAGTTTTTATGGCTGTAGATTCAATACCATCTCCTACAGGTGTAGATGTAGCATGTGCATTTATGTATGAAATATTGTGGTAATCTATATTACTATCTCGTAAAGCTCGCTTCATTGACAAAATAGCACCACTACCATCTTCTTTTGGTGTGGTAATATGAGAAGCGTCTCCAGACAATCCATAACCTAATATTTCAGCATATATTTTTGCATTTCTTTTTAAGGCATGTTCATATTCTTCTAACAATAAAACTGCAGCTCCTTCACCCATAACAAAGCCATCTCTTTGTTTATCAAAAGGCCGAGAAGCCTTTTGTGGTTCATCATTAAAGGATGTACTCAATGCTCGTAAGCGACAAAATCCAGCAAAGGCTAACGGACTAATGCAAGCTTCAGCACCCCCACTAACCATAACATTAGCATCACCATTCCTTATAAATCTAAAAGCATCACCAATAGAATGTGCACCAGTGGCACATGCTGTGGAAACAGCATGATTAGGACCTCGAAAACCATATTTTATACTTATGTGACCTGCAGCCATATTTGGTAATATCCTAGGCACAAAAAATGGGCTTACTTTATTATAACCTAACTGTAAAGCATTATTTGTTTCACATACATCTTTAAGGTCAATCATTCCCATCCCTAAAGTAACTCCAGTTGCTTCTTTATCTTCACTCGATAAGGGTATCCAATTACCATCCTGTAATGCTTCTGAGGTGGCTAGGAGGGCTAAACAAGTAGCAGGGGCCATCAGCCTTAGATTTGATTTAGAAAGAGCTTTCGTTACTTCACCATCATTTTCAGGAGATAGCACTGCTGCTATCCGACAAGGCAATTTAGAATACACCTCATCTTTTAGTGCAACTATACCACAGTGACCTTTTAAGAGATTATGCCAAGAAAGTTCTAAATTCGTTCCTAATGGTGACACTACTCCCATACCTGTGACTACAACTCTTCGTTTAGGAGGAAAATTTGAATATTTACGCAACTGGCGAAATGATATCATCATATTGTTGAAAAGGTTACAGCACAATGTTATTATTTAAAAATGTAAAATATCATTGAACATAAAAAAATATAGATATTTATTGTCAAAATGCTTAACAATAATATTTCTTAAGTTACTAATACACCATCTAGATCCAGTATTAATTAAATACACAAATTTAATTAAATAATGATAAATAACTACTAATACTTAAAACCTAAATTTACATTTCATAACATTCACGTCAATTTCAAAACATTGTAAAAAGTCAACGAGCCGAAGTTTATTAAACGGAATTATGTATATTGACTAGATAGAACTAGATGACAGATTTGTTGTTAGTTTTTCAATGTTGCTTACAATAGTAATTATTGCAACAATCTAAGAAAATTATATTATTTTTTAATTAAAATCTTAAAATGTAGAAAATCGATATTAGACTTATCAGCTTATGTCACCGAAAGCAGCCGGGATGGGGATCATTGTTCACTCTGTACTTTTCTCTGTAAAATGTAAACTAAACTAACATGTAAACAAATTGTAGACGTCATCTGTCAAACACTTGAATGCATAAATTTGAACGCTTACGTACACGGAAAACTTTTAATAAAATTTATTTTTCTAACTTGTGCTGAGATCATTAGCATGTCCATCGCATTAGGGATAAAAATCAAATATTTCTTACTGGCCGCTTTGGCCTTGACAGTAGGGATAATTTTACAGAAATATTTTAGTAATTATGACATATTTCCAAAAGTTAAGATACATAAAAAAGGAGTTTATTTTTCCGAAGATTTAGTTGCAGAGGGTACTCTTTATTTAGCAGTTCTTGGAAGCATATACGACGTTACTGAAGGAAAGAAGCACTATGGAAAGGGTTCACCTTATAATTATTTTATAGGTAATATATAAATATATTTATTACATCTTAAAAGTTATTTTATAACGCCATTTAATTGATTAACTCCTAACAGTATTTATTCATGTCTTTTAGGAAAAGATGGCTCAAGAGCATTAGTAACAGGAAATTTCAATGATGAAAGTAATATTAAAGACCATGTATTAGACCTATCTTGTAGTGAACTATTGACAATCTTACAATGGAAAAATACTTTTAAAGGAAAATATAGCTATGTAGGTAGGTCTCATTTACAGTTGAATTTGATTATATATTTTTCAGCTAGAAGCTTTTATTCTGCTCATATAGTCCCCACTATAACAACAATTAGTTCTTGGTTGTTACTTCAAATCAACAATTTGAAGTAACCAACCATCACAAAAATTAAGGATGCTTTCCAATGCCGGCACATTTAAGGTAATACACTATGGTAGTCTCAATAATTTTAACTAAATAGTATTTTGATACATTATTTTATTTTAGAAACCATAAAATTTAAAAGAAATATTTTTCAGGTTCATTAGTTGGTAGGTACTATGATGAAAATGGGGGTGAAACTTCATACATGATTGAATTTAAAAAAAGAGCAAAACTATGCAAATTAGAAAAAGAAAATGCTAAGAAGCAAGATCAATTATATCCACCTTGTAATGTAGCTTGGAGTGAGGATGATGGCACTCGAGTATGGTGCACAAAGACAAGGTAGTTAATCCACTTTAGAATGCTAAAGAATTTTATTATATCCCATATAGCAATGTAGGTAGAAAAACTTTAAAACACTTATATTTTTGGCTTCACAGTGTACCTCACACATAGCATGGAGGGTATCTGGGAATCTAGTATTAATACATTCCCTACTAAGAGGAATTGAACCAACAACATTAAATGTGACAGGTTGTTACCTACTGGGCCACAACTGGCATTAAGTTGCTTTCTCATTCCACCTACCATTCTCCTTTCTTTATGCCTACTTTTGAAGATACGAGGTGTGTTCAAAAAGTAAGGTGACTTTTCAAATTTGGCGGGCAACGTACTTTCGATTATCGATTTTTTTATTTTGTTATGTTGGTACACTCTTCCCGAACATCTGTACCAAGTTTCAAGTG
>DWGR01005468.1:0-10352 GCA_018247715.1 Heliconius burneyi
AGGAGATGAAATATTTATTTAAATTTATATTTTCGTTTCTTCGCTCTGGCATCGAGGCACCACATTTTCCACTCAACACGCAATGCCTTCGGAATACGGTAGAAAGTGCTGAAGCTGATTTAATTTTATATTTTTATTAGCTACTTTGTAAAAGCGGTAAACTGATTGTAATATTGATTTAATGCGTGGTTGTGACGATCGATTCCCATTCGAGGTAATGAATCATTATCATTTCCTAGCTTTAGTAGAT
The DNA here is from genome assembly GCA_018247715.1 of Heliconius burneyi. Taxonomy (NCBI): domain Eukaryota; kingdom Metazoa; phylum Arthropoda; class Insecta; order Lepidoptera; family Nymphalidae; genus Heliconius; species Heliconius burneyi. The sequence continues at coordinate 251 of DWGR01005468.1, forward strand.
ACAGGTCAAAGATAAAGGTCTGTGTTCCTGTCCGCCACTCATCGCACAATGTCCCGAATTTCGTGATCCCGAATAAAGAAGATAGATTTTTTTTAAATTAACAATTTCTTATATGAAGCCGTCTCAGGGGCACAAACGCAATAGTCGAGGGTTCAAATCCAACTCGGGGAATAAATTCCTTGAATAATTGTTGAAAAGTGGGAAATGGAGTGTCTGAACACTGACTTCCCTTTGCCCACCCTGCTTTATGAGGAATAAAACGTGAAACTGGAAATAAATCTCTACGGAACTTATACATTTCAAAATTAAATCCACAAATACCCTTCGCTTGTTGACCTTAGTTTTAAAAGAAACTTCTGCACTGCGACATTATTATAATCATTAATTTTTGCAACGTAAATTTTTATTATATAAGAATATTTTCGTTACAAAAATTAAATATGTACTTAATTTCATTCTAAAGTAGGCTTCTCTTTACGGAGTAAAGCTCTTGAGACGTCTTTTAAGCATAATTCGTGTGCCTGTTTAAAAAAATATAATTTGAAAGAAAAGTTTCACAAAAGTATGATAAATAATTTATTTAGATCTCTTATTTTAATAAAAAATCCGGCTATCGCTGGTTAAATATATATATTTGTATATTATGTAACATAGTGATAGAATATCTTTATTTAGCTACACGCTATACTCCGCATATAGCACGGTAAGCAGAGGGAACCTGGGAAACTAGTGTTACAACAGTCTGTTCCTATTAAGATTCCCCCTATTCCCCACGTTTTAAGTTTCCTTGGCATTTTGGAGGTAGTTGGAATACAATGCCGTCCTTTGCCCTTGAAATCAATATATTAAGTTCCCCGAGTGGTATTCGAACCCACACAAGTTGTGTTTACAATCGAACGTTCCCCTGCGCCATGATCTTGAGCCTAAATACAATTTTATTTATGAACCTATTATAATGGGCCGATTTTGATTTAGTTGTATGGATGTCCATGTTTACTTTATCAACTATCTTAGCTAAATTAGATGCTACCGCTTGTCACGCTTCACAGTAGTGACAGAAGAGCTCGTGACGTAATACAACATTTTGCACTTTCCCCCCGAAGACGTTTCCTAAGTACTTCTTTAAGTGGTGCAATTCAACTTAGCTGTATTTCTAACGAGACGTAAAGAACAGAGTTTAATCTATTCTCAGTTTGTATTGACGTTTTTAAATGTTAAAAAAAACATAAATATTACATGTTCTCCCTTACTGATAATTCTTGTGAATAATCTCTGTGTGGGGGAGGTTTGTTAAAATCTCCTTAAGGAGATACTCACTATATAAATAAGTAAAAATAGAAAAAGGATTGAAATATTTTATACACTTTTAAATATTTAAAACAAATATTGTTTTATTACTAGCAGTTGTAGAGTCGAAGAGCTCTAACTGTAAACGCGATGGCTGTGAGTTCAACCTCCATTCGGAAGAATTCAAATTATTATTTCTCAATGCCGCTTGTAGACTAAACGTGAAGAGTAGGTCCGCCACAGAGGGAACCTAGTGTTAAGTCACTCCGCCTATCAAGATATTGCAAGTTCAGTGGCGAAACAAAACGCAGCGTTTGGTCTCTTTTGCTACAGCGGAAAAATAAAAAAAATAATTAATTGAGAATTGTAGCCGTAATAACTGTCACATTTACAGTCACATACTGTACTACTGCACCATGACGGCCTCACAATGTATCTTGATTACAAATAAACACAATGACGCGGCTAACAGGGTAAATCGCTTATAAAATATAGCCACTGGGTTGATACGAGTAAAAATATCTTGGACGTAAGCTTTAAAATTATCGACATTATATAAATAGTTATTAAACTCTACTATGGTGAATATATGGAAGTTAACAAGTTAAGAACTTTGGCACCTAGTTGTAAAAATAAAAAAGTTTTTAGCATTTCCAGGAGACCGTCGCGAAACAGGGCACAAGAGTGCGGCAAAGAAAAGGAGGAATAAATGCGAAGGTTGTGGGTTCGATTCGTACTCAAAAAATATATTATCATTTGCTCGCTCTAGCAACCAGAGGAGAAAAGTGTGTTAATGAAAATGGAGTTTTGGACACGAGTTTCCCAGGTCCCCTCGTCTTACCCAGCTGTGAGAGGAATACAAACATGAGGTTAAAAAATTGAGCATCCCCTCAATTTTTTAACCTCATTGTGGGTACTATCCCCACTTAGGAGAAAAATTATCTTCATTTCTCCTTTCTGAGACAAAATTGAGAACCGCGCTTAAACGAGAAATAACGTTTTAATGAATTTTGCTGTCTAAATATAAAAAACTTAGAACTAAAATAAAATATATGTTTCTATCAAATTCATTAAAAAGAGCATACCACTAAACTTAATTTATTATTTTTTCACCATAACTGTTAACATTTATGTCGATGATCGGGCTGAAAAAAAATTTTTTGCTTTCAATATTTTTTTATATTCATCTTGTATATGGTAAGTACAGTGAACCTAGTGTTAAGACACTCCGCGGAACTCAATGCTACGCTTTACTTTTATCAGAGCGAAAAAATATAATTTTTTTCTAGAGTAGGAATCGAACATACACAACCATTGCGTTTATACGCTTGTACCCATATTAAATAATTTCTAACACCTTACGTGTAGTTAAGTAATAAATCCTAATCTGTAGGAGTTAGAGCTTAAGTAAAACTTTACTAAAGAGGATTACTGACCGCGTACATATGTACTTCATGTAAAATGTTGTATTTATATAAAACGTAGAAATTTGGAGAAATTTTCTTTTAGTGTTCTAGTGGGTCATTAACCATGAAACTTTAATGATGTTTTTTCTTTTTTTTTTTCATTTTAACTCTGTATCGCTACAGCTACCTACCTTTGGTTACCATACATGGGTGATGTATGGTAACCAAAGGTAGCCTGGAGTTAAGATACTCTACTACCCACTTCCATCCTGGACGTTTTTATAGGTTTTTTAAAGGACAATATTTATATAGAACATTCTTGAGGTTAGGTCAGCCATGTAAGCTTTCCGGAAGCCCATTTTTGGCGACCTTTTCTTAAAACAACGAAATTCCTAAAAAAACAAAAATATAAGAGAAAAATTGGCTTATGTTCAACCCAAGATCCTCAAAGAACTCTTTATGAAATTTCATCACAATCGGAACATCTGTTTGCCCGTGATTACGTCACAGACAGACAGAGCTACTTTCTAATTTATAATATTAGGTATAAAATAAATACAATTTCACACTATTCGTAGTCCTAACAAGACTTTGTTATCGGCGTATCTAATTCAAACACAATATCCAATTAACACAGCCAGCCTCATCTATTGTCTGGTTCATAATGACCCAACCGCTTCGCTGACAAAGCCCACCACCACCACGTGACTGATCTAATTAATTCAACAATGACAAGCTTTAGTCAAATTTTGAACTTTGAAGCGGTTCTTGTGTTTCACTTTTGTATAGTAAATGTGCGTGTGTGACTGTAAGCGTGACTGGTTGTATGTTCGATCGAGAAAATAAAACATTTATTTAATTTTATATTTTCAACATTAGGTTCCCTCTGTCTACTCTACTGAGTGCGGGCTACAGCATGAAAATTGAGATTAATCAATGTACAGAATCACCAATCAATGTAGAGAAAAACAGATGGAAAACATAGAAAAAAAAGGAATCATATCTCTACCTTCACTCTACTTACCCTACTATTTGCAGACGTTAAAAAATTATAATTACTCATTAATCTTAAGTACAAGTGATAAAAATGTGGCTGGCGTGGTTCCGTGGCATAAGTGTTTGAATGTAGACGCGACGATTGTGGGTTCGATTCCCACTCAGGAAATGAGGTATTTGTATTTTCGTTTTGATATCCGCAATACCTCGAGCGACGTTAAGTGATTAATAGAGTGTCCTAACACTATGTTCCCTTAGCCTACTCTGCTGTTTGCGGCATATAGCATACCTATAGCTGAAAAAAAGTTATAAAATTTAATAGTAAAGAGCAATATAATGGGAATCCTGAAATGTAATTTTCTGCAAACATACAATAACAAGAGAACATTCGCTTATTTCAAAATGAAATTGTTCAGCAAACACATTTATTGTTGATGGGGACGCATCATTATCAGTTAGAGTTCGTAGTAATAGTTCTTATACAAAAGCTTATATATATTTTACTATTAGTTATATAGAAACATATACGTTTCAAACAATAATAATATATTGAGACCAGGCGTGGTGTAGCGGCACAAGCGTGTAACTGTAAACGCGACATGTGAGTTCGATTCCCACTGAAGAAAATTAATATATTCATTTGTTCTGATATAGAGGCAGACGCGGCGTTGAGTTCCGCCGCTTAACACTGTGTTCCGTTTGCCCACTATGCTACATGCGGGATACAGCGTGAAGCTGAAAAATAAAATATCTACAATTTTTTTTTTATATGAATTCAAGTAACTCAATATATGATGACACAAAATTCAATAAATACAAAAAAAAACACTTTGAAATTTCATCTTGTACATATCACATTTAATATAATATACAAATGAGTTTGTGATGACAGGTAGTTTATTACAGAAGAAGAACCATTCAAAGCTACAAAATTCTATCGCATTGCTTCAAAAGATCTTATTTATGGTTTAAATTGAAATTTCTTCAAACATTTTCGAAGCCTTCGAAGTATTGGAAAGTCATCAATAGCACGTTAGGGTGGGCCTCATTATGAACGATGTATGTTACGTACGTACGTAGAGCCAGCATGAAATAATAGTAAAGCTTGCGTAATCGGTGTATATTTCTTTAAAGGGTATGCATTTTTTTTCTATTATAAATTATTTTTTTGCTTATAATTAAAAAATAAGTTAATGAAAAATATATAGAAACACAGAGAGAAACAGTTTGTGAATTAGATATCCATTCGTGGGTGTTTCTTTTTTTTCTTCGCTTACTACCATAAGAACATAAAGCGGTGTTGAGTTCTGCCACTCAATATGTAAAGTTTCGAAATTCGCTGCTTCACCCACTGCTTTCTCTGGTATATACTGAAAACATTACGATGCTAAACAAAAAATACTATAGAAATATTTAGATGACAAGGATCACCTTATCCAAAAAGAATAATGTGGACATGTTTTGACGTGTCCATATTATTCTTATTTATTTACCTCGGATACTTTAAATTCTAGTTGTTACTGTTATCATATTATCTTGTATTATAGCTTGAACTTGTTTAACTAACCTGTTTTTTATAATCTTCTCTTCACTTCAACCTATAGCAGTTATTAGATACTGATTACGCTTAAAAAGTACTATAAATTTTTCATAGAAACAAAACACAAAAGATAATTTAAAAAAAAAGATAATTTTTGAGATACGGAATATGAACAAGTCCAAAAAATTGGGGAGCCCTCCTCAGACATATCGGTCGTGACTAATCTTCATCTGACAATATTCTCAATTAACTCTCAAGGAGACTTGTATTGAAAGCTTGAAAGTTATATTTCAGCACTAATTTATACCTAAATTTAATTTATCTACAACAACACGCAATGCCTCCAGAATTCGGCAGAATGTGAGGAACGGAGTGTCTTAACACTAGGGTTATGATTGATGATACTGATTTTTTTTATATGGGTCACTTGGCAATCCAATATTTGCATCCGTAGAATGAATTCGATGTCGTTGTGATGCAGTACACTGTATATGTTTGATCTTACACAATGGTTATCAGTTTAATCTCTACTTGAGAAAATCTCTTATGGCCTTTCCATATCGGGCCTGTCCTATCTCCTCTATATAGCAATAGACGGAGAGTTTCCAATAATCTTCAGAATTTTAGGAGCATTAAGTGTTGAGTGGTGGATTTTAAAGCAGGTTTTGTCTTGGTTAAGCCCTTGAAGTTCCTCTGGACGACGGCGGCCCCAAATTTTTTCTTTGGTTTCAAAGTTTATATTGTATAAAAATTTAGGAATCATACTTTTAATTAAAGCCAATTTAAATTTAATCCTCGTTAAATTTTAAAAGTTAGAAGCAAACAAACAAAGCATGTCTACTATCTTTTTGATGTAAATTGAAGAAAAAACACAGTATAAGTCCTTTGATTCTAATATTATTCAACACAAGGAAATATTTTCAAAATTTTTTTTATAAAATCATAACATATTAAATCTCTTTACGGCTAAGCTTCTTTGGTCCTCAATTGAATTGAAGTTTTACCTGCCTTAGATCATAGGGAACCTTTAAAGTAGCGTTAAAAGGTGGCTTATTTTGTATATACGAGTATCTCTTTTGTATTCATTGGATTTGATTGATTATATAATTTTAATCTTACGCCGTCGTGGCGCAGTAAGGACTTGTTAAACTTATCTGCATACGGATCGGGCATTCGATTCCTACTCATAAGAAACAATATTTTTTTGTATATTTTATTTTTTCTATCCTTGAGCTGAGAAATGTAGTGTTTGTAAAAATTGTAACAGAGTTAATTTAGTTCTTCTTGGAGATTTTTATTCTATCTTAGATAATTCATAAAAAATCATTTAAAATATTAAAAAGCAGCTTCACGCTGTATCCTGCATATAACAGGATAGGACATTATAGTGTTAGGACACTCCGTTCTTCACTTTCTATCGAATTTTGGAGGCATTAAATAAATATTCCATTTTCTCCAATGGAGCTCGAACTCCCACAACTGTCTCTTTACAGTCACACCATAGTGCTTCTGCACCATAACGGCCTCAAATTTTAATTAGTTTAATTACATATAAATATTGGAATATTTTAAGAACTATTATAGGCTTGATTAAGAACAATTACCTTGTGAGCCGATAATAAGTACAATGGATATGGTCACAAATATTACTGATTTTATGTAAGTATCCCGCACACAAGACACTTCGTTCCTCACTTTTCGCAGATTTTTTAAAGACATTGCGTGTTAAGTGGCAGAACTCAACGATGCATTTTTGCCTTGGTGCCAGAGCGAGAAAATAAAAATATTATATATATATATATATTTTATATATTATATATATTATATATATAATACAATTGGTCGTGGGAGTTGAACCCACAACCGTCCCGTTACTGTCCACACCCTTGTGCCTCTGCGTCACAACGGGCTTAAGAAGTACTATACTTTACATATGTTAATTATATCCTTCCGGAACCTGGTTGCCTGGAAGAGATCACGTGTAGTGATAAGGCCGCCTTTGTGCATTTTATGTTAAGAATTTAATATATTGTATCTTTAGAGTGTGCAATAAAGAATTTTATCTATCTATCTATCTATTGATTTAATAAATGTTGAGTTTCTATTTCTTATCCTTATACAAATGAAATAATTAATCAAGATTAGTTTTTTTTATCAGCTTCACGCTGTATCCAACACACAGCAAGGTAGGTAGAGGAAAACTAGTGTTAAGACTCTTCTGCCCAATACTGGAGGCATTGAGTGGCAGAACTCAACGCCGCGCTTTGCCTTGACACCAACGCGAGGAAATAAAATATAAATTAATATTTAATTTCCTCGAGAGGAGATCGTACCCACAACCGTCGCGTTACAGTCACACCCTTTTCCGCTGCGCCACGACGGCCAGAATTATCTTGTGATGTAATAATAAAGAAATCCGATTTTCTACAACAAACGGTATACATTAAATATTAACGTGTGTGTGCTTTTATTTAACAGAGACCCTTAAGATATAACATTACATTCATATATGATATATGAATACAAACAAATTATATTTTGCTGTAATTTTGCAAGCATTGGTATTGGATTCAAATCCATCACGCATATACATGATTGAACAAAGATTAACAGAATACTGTCGCTTTTATACATTTCTAAAAAAATAGTATATACATACAATTTATTTTTAAAATTTACGACAAAAACAGTTTTCATGCACTCACTTTAACCGGATTTGCAAAAAAGAAAAAGAAATATATATATTTTTTTATAAATATTGGCATATATAAATAGTTATTTTGTTCATTCTATTGGCCAGTAAAAGAACAAATAACGCCATATATATTGATAACTTCGCTAGTAGATTTTAGGATTCGCCCGCTGAAAGGCTAATAACATCATTAAATATATTTTTTTCTATATATATTTTGTTTAAATCTAAACCAAATATAATTCCACAGCTGACGAGAACGGGTCTATATCAGAGACAATACCAGACCGACCGGTGGAGTTGAAGAGCTTCCCGAAGCTCTGCGAGCAAAGAAGGAAGTTCCCCGTGTTATACAAACTAGAATTTCAGGTGAGTTGGAGTTAATTAACTTACATATTTAAATATTAATTAGTAAAGCAAATGGTAACTATTTCTCTCTACTAAATTGTACAGTAATGTGTAATACTGACAGAGAAGATAAAAATAAAATAAATGACAAATTCATTTTTAAACAAAAAAATACTTCAAAAAAAACACTATTATACGAGTACACTTTAACCAAAACTTCAATTTATATTCCTTAAATCAAACTTCACTAAAAATATTCTAACGATACAAGTTTCGTAGATCCCATAGTAATTTCACTCCAACTCCTCATCCTGAATTGCTTGCTTGAGCTTCGCCTTATAATTAAGTCTACAACATCCACAAGTCCGCAGCAGATGTTCCTGTGCTATACAAGCTTAAGTTTCAGGTGAAAGGGTATTTCCAAGCGCACTTGCCGTATATTCTATTTATTCAGTAATTCTTGTTTAATTTTAGTGTTTACTCTTAGAAAATAATAAATAGGGATGTGTATGAAAAATAAATTATGTGGAAATATATTATGTGAAAAGGTTGAAGTGTACTTCAAAATCGTTTGTAGTAAGTAGGCTTTGGGCCTACTAGGAAAATTATTTAAAATATAATAAGAATATTGTTATTATTTTATTTAAAAAACTATACACTCAATCGTATGTAACTCAATGGATGGTACAAAAGCGATGTGTCGGTAGAAGACAGTACCTATTCATTTAACTAACCAGACGGACTATATTTGCCAATATTTTTAAGAATCCAATTTTTTCCAAAAAAAAAAACAGATATTTCCAAATATCTGCTAAACCACTAAAAAATACCGAACACACATGGAGGTAAAGTAGATGGAATAGAATGAATAGATGGAAGAACTGATCCTGAATGATCCTTTTTCCATAGACCACCGTTGATCCATCAATCAAGTTACACTGATAATTTAAATCTAAAGCTTACATTTAAAACGAAAAATTTTTTTAACAAATAAAATGTTGATAGAAAATTTAATATATTCTTATATTACGAAAATTTTCAAACTTGCCATAGAAAGCGCTGCCAATATCATCCTATGCCAAGTCGCCAAAAGCTTTGATGCTGAAAATCTGGTTCCGTTAATGATGTAATACGGTTAATGAAAAAGAGGGCCTAATTAATGAAACAAAAATTTCTAGAGCGCAAAAATATTTAATAAATATTATAATGAAATTAATTATATTGAGGCAAGTCGTGGCATCGGGAAAACGTGACTGTAGACGCGGCAGGTCGTGGGTTCGATTTACACTCGAGAAAATTAAATATTATATTGGGGTCCATTCTGTTTTTAAATTGTTTTCTTATTTTCAATTTAAACTGTAAGTTCTGAGATAAGTGTGTTCGAAACTCGAAAAACAAAAATTGTAGTTGTTTACATTAAAACATGATGATGAGGGATTTTTTTTTCGAATGAGAATAATGAAGATGGTTAATGCTGTTAGCCATAATGGCTTTTACAGTGACACCAGTTGGGTAGGGAAGAAAGTACTCTGTCCCTGAAGAAATGCAAGCACTAGGTGGCTGACTGTAAGGAAATCAAAGACTGCAAGGGCGTCTCGTGCGGGACTCGAACCTCGGCTTGCGGCCGTCGAGCGGACTGGAGCGGACAAACGGAGCATTATAATAAATAAATAAACTAAAGAAAATAATTTAACTCTACCCAAAACCTCTCACACTATCTCACTCATCTAAGTCCTAAAACTCAAACCGTACACGATGCACAAAGAGAGCTCAAAGAGGAGAGTAATCATTTCAGTTATCTAGCCAGCGCACGTCTCTCGGTTTTCAACTAAT
>DWGR01005469.1:0-10351 GCA_018247715.1 Heliconius burneyi
TCTAATTCAGTGTTACAAGATGTAATAAGTAATCTAAAATTTGAGAACATAAATCTTTCATTACCATCAATAAAAACTACTACATCGACAGACATTAAAGAAGTTTTTAATAAGGTGACCAAAACATCCTACATTTTTAGTTTTTTGTAATGATAAATGATATTATAAGCGAAAGATTACTTTAATTCTTTGTATAAATAATAAAAATACTTAAAAATATAAGAAAAAATCAGCTCAGTTCAGTTTTTCGGTTATGATATTTCGTATCATTTAAAGTAAATTAAGTTAATATTAAAAATATTTCAATAAAATTGCAAATGTGTTGATCAAGATTATAATTATTCTTTCAGTTTCACCATATATCTCTCATGCAAATTCGTCCTCCACTTTCAATTCGAATTTGAAATATTATGTATTGATTGACGGAAATCATCTCTACATTTTCCTTTTTACCAGAGCAGGAAAATTAAACTTAACACGAGTAGAAGTCGGATCCACATCCATCAAGAATACAGTCAAACTATGTTCCACTACAGACTTTTAAGATATGATTTTAAATAAAATGACTGTTTAATTTTTCAGTTGAATATAACTGCCTTATTCGATCCAAATACTGCCGCTTTAAATGGTATATTTGAAGTGCCAGAGAAGTTAGGAGTTAGTTCCGCTATACAAAAAGCCGCTATAATTGTTAACGAATCAGGATCAGAAGCTGCTGCAGGAAATGGTACGTTATAGAAGTCTAATATTTAAATTTTTAATTAAAATCTATAATGTAAGAAAATTTAAACTTGCTCTTACTACGTTAAAAAATATACACACAGGTTAAAGACTATACTTTAACGCCTTGTGTCTCGTAACAATTGGCGTCAAGAAATCAAATAATCATCGCTGACACTGCGCCACTGCACCACAATGGACTCTATAAAACAAATTCAAAATTGCATTTTATTTTCAGCTATCATAGTTGGTACAACAGCAGCTCTACCCCCACCATCTATAGTATTCAACGCCAACCATCCATACATTTATTTCATTCTATACGACAATACACCACTATTCTGTGGAATATTTGCTGGATAAAAACAATGTGTAACAAAATTATTAAGAAGCTTTATCACCAATTGTAGTTAGAACATTAAAAATTAAACAGTTCAATCAGTTTTTTAATTACAAAATACATGCATTAGTCTTTACTAAAATTTTAAGAACAAATTATTAAATAATATTTTGTTATGTCACTCCGATAAGAGTGTTACGACAGGGAAGAAGAACACGCTTGAATTAAATATCTCAATTTCTAACTACGTAATAAAATGTAATAAACTTAATTTTACCCATTTATAACAATTGTATCATCCTGAAAACTTTATGTTATACGAAGCTTACGTGACAATAAAAAATATCATCGAGCTGGTGTGATGATGGAGCCAGGACCTGAATAGTAAAACTGGTCACATGCTGTAGTTAAGACACTCAACGCCGCACTTTGCCTCGTAACCAGAGCGAGGAAATCAAAATATTAAATATTACATTTCCTCGAGCAGGAATCAAACCCACAAACTATCGCGTCCACAATTGCGCCACGACTGACCTCAAAATTAGTTTTATTTTCATTAAAAGCACCTTTTTTTTTCATTTTCAGCAATAGTTATTACTAAGATGTCAGCTCTAATGCCACCACCTGTCACTATAGTCTTCAACGCGAATCATCCTTACGCACATTTCATAATGTACCAAGATACTCCACTTTTCTCTGGGATATTTACGGGAATGTAGAAAAATATGAATAATTTTTAATTATATTTACATACAATTAATTAATTAAACTATATAATTTCGATGGCGGTAATCAGTATTTATTTTTATAACATTTTATATTTTTTAAGTTAATAAAAACATATTGTTTTATATTTGTATATGAATTCGACAGACGTTATTTTGAAATTTTGTAGGATTATTTCAACGTAATACCTGACTTATTTATTGTAAGCAGTAAACAGAAAGTGAAAAGATATTATTTTATCCTTCCAACCCGTTTCGGCATACATTGGCAGTAAAGGAATAAAAATACTCAGGACAGGGGGCACCCTTACAGTCGTCGACTTCCTCACAGACAGCTACTTAGTGCTTGCATTTCTTAAGGGACAGAGTACCCCTTTCCCTACCCAACCGGTGTCGCTGTAAATGCCAAAAAGCTAACAGCATTAACCTCATGTTCGAAAAAAATATATAAAAAAATAAAAATACTGCCTAAATAAATACTTAATTCCTAAAAAATCTTGAATATACGCTTTAATTTGTGTACATATTATAGCAGCATAATATTGACACATTTTCCTATGTAATATATAAAGTAGTAAAAATATTAAAATTATTTAATATTGATACAAAACTTTATGCCACTTCTTTTTATTTATAACTAGTTGTCTTTATTGATAAGGAGGGTTATTTTGTAACACATTATAACGTTCGTCTTTTTATCAGCTTCACGCTGTATCCCTAACACAGCATTAGCAGCAGCAGTAGGCTCAGGGTAGTCAGAGAGTACCTAGTGTTAAGCCACTCCGTTTCCCACTTTACGTTGAATTCTGGAGACAACACAGCGAAAAAATGGAATTAATTTCAAAAAGAGATCGAACCCACAACTAGTCGTATTTACAGGCACACTTTTTGCGCCTGCGCTACGACAAATAATAAAAATAAATAGTAATAATAACAAGAATAAAAAAATATATTTACGATCACATATTTTATTATCCTTATCATTCAAATGATACTTTATACCCATTCTTAAGATATTATATATAAGTTTGTAGGACTTATTAACGTTCTTCGCTTATTAAAATCTTTTGAGGAAGGAACAACAACAGCCCTATTAGTTGTCATGCTGTATCACGCCCGCAACTGGCGCAACTGGTGGGGGAGTACTTACGTCATCGTTTCAGTCCATATTGATCCTCTATAAAATCAACGAAATGCCATTGACTTAGAATGAAATCAAGAAACAATTGTAAAAACAAAAAAAATGTATAGTAACTTGTATAATATAAGAGCGGTTGCACTTAAACGATTTGATCCTGCTTTCATTTTTTCATACAGACTGAGCAACTTTTAGTACAGTATAATTTTTAAAATATGTATGTAAATGAATATATTCATTATGTAGCTGATTTTTTGTTGTTAATCTAATTTTCTAGATCTTTATTTTTCGTCAACACTGCGGCTTGCCTTACCAGAGCGAAGAAAACGTTTTAAGATAATAAGATATTTGAAAATAAATACAATGTTTTGTGACCTTGCTATTTGTTTGAAGCAGGAGATAACCATTTTATTCCCCACTTTTGAATGAAATGACGAATTTTCGAAACATTGTGTGTTGAGTGGCAAAACTTAATGCGGTACTTTGTTCAAGAAAATTGTCGCGAGAAAACTAAAATAATTAATTTCCCTTTTTTATAGCATGTTATAAGGATACGTAAATAAAAATACAGTCGCATCGATAAACTCCTTTTCTTAAAGAGGTCTAGGTCGTTAGTATACTAGTACTACCATTTTCGGTATCGTACTGGACTTGTTTTTGAAATAGGAACATTTTGTGGCCCAACGGTAAAACCATTGAATATATGTCTAAATCTGTTTCTGGTCTATTACCAAAACGCTTGAAACTTAGTAGGTATATTTGGTAAGCATTTCAGTATAAAATTTGCTCCGTTATCACATAAGACTATTCTCGCAAAGGTGGACATTTGTGTTTTATATTTTGAGATGAGCGTAGAGTAAAAGTATCTTGAAGAAGATATGATCTAGCTACTGGGCTATTGAGTCAATCTAATGGACATCCGCCTTAAATTGAATAGTTGGTAGACGGTGACTCGCCTTACATTTAATATAACAATTTACATATAATATAACAATAAATGTATGCGGGCGAAGCCGTAATATTACAGCTTGTTTGAGGTGCTAGTCAAACATATCTATTTAATAAAGCAACAGATACACAACGTTATTTTTATAGACTTCTCCCATATTACATAATTGAACCGGATTTTTTCTTAGGTGGAAAACTTCAATTCTATATACAGTTGCTTTAAGGCACCAACTTATAGTAAATGCCTATAAGTACTAAGTTCCGGTTGAACTTAGTTCCCGAGTCAGACGAGACAGGTAGCTTTAGTATTATACAGGGGTACCAAACTGTGATCATTTTATATTGTATTATAAATATTATAATACTATTTTCTATTAAGTTATAGAAAATTGACGATGTCACATCGGAATTAGAAAATGATGGTTAGGTTCATTTTTAATTCAGAGGATATTTTTCTACTACACGTTTTTTTAGGATAAAGCACTTTTTAAAGAAAAAAGAAATCCTTATAAGATCGCTCTGTTGTCCGTCTGCCAGTCTGTCGAGATCTTTTATCTCAGGTACACTTGGTTGACCTAGAATTATGAAATTTGGCGACTAGCTTCTACGGGTAGAACTTGTTTACAAAAAAATCGGATTTATGTAAAAAATCCAATTTTTTTAAATCTTACAAAAAATAATAGCTTTAAATAGCATAAAACGCGTATTTCGACAATATAAGGGGATTAAAAATTAATAGTGTACTCCTGTTTGGCCTAGAATTATTTAATTTGGCAGCTTGTGGTGCAATTGGTACTAGTTCAGGAAAAATTCTTAAAACTACATTCGAGGTTAAATAAAAAAAATAATAGCCTTAAAAAGCAAAATAAACATATATTTTGACACTATAAAGGGAATGAAAATTAATATGATAACCTAAAATTATGAAATTAGGCAGCTAGCATTTATAAGTAGTACTTGTTCAGGAAAAATTCTGAAAATTATAAATTTGTAGTCAAATCCTAAGAAGTAATATACTTAAAAGGGGGACCAAATTTGGTAGTGAAGCCACTAGTTCAAGTGAAGTATCAGATAAAAGGGCTCTGGCTAAGCTAAGCCTGGATTTTAGAAAAACTCGAGGCCTCCATTTTTTGTACGGAACCCTCGGTAGTTGAGCCCGCCTCGCGCTTGTCCAGATTTTTATTTCTTGTAGTTAGTTAGGTAGGAAAGAAGTGCCTTGTGTACACATGTTATCCATTTTTCACTCTAATTCAAGACACATATTGAGTGGAGCAACTCAAGTATGACTGGAGTGGGGAATTTAAAATATTTCATGCTCCGAGTAGAGACTCGATCAAACTAAAAAAAAAACAACGTCAATAAGTCAGATACTGTGCCACTGTGTTACTATTTTTAAAGTATATTTGTTTTCCCACAGGGTCACATGGTAAGTTACCAGTTACCGTCGTCCACGACTACGAGTTACACTTGAGGCTA
Source organism: Heliconius burneyi (assembly GCA_018247715.1). Taxonomy (NCBI): domain Eukaryota; kingdom Metazoa; phylum Arthropoda; class Insecta; order Lepidoptera; family Nymphalidae; genus Heliconius; species Heliconius burneyi. The sequence continues at coordinate 5,348 of DWGR01005469.1, forward strand.
CAACTTTTTGTTGACCTTAAAAGAACAAAGATTTGATATTAATCATCAAATCTTTGTTCTCGCAATCGAACTATAGTTTCAGAGATATAAATATAACGTCTTAATAAAAATTGTTTAGCGTAATTAGCACTATCTGATGATGTTGGAAAAGTGTAGGTCTAGAACGAATCAACCTCGAATGAAACCAGGTCCTTGCGGCCGCTTTTTATAAATATACCCATGAATTAAAATATTAAATTTATAAACATTCTGATTCCTTATTGATATCAATTATTACATGCAGTACTTTACTAATTTAGTAAATTCACATTTTTTCAGGAACAACTTACGTACAAACAGTAGTAGCATAGCAAGAGTCTTAAAGTCGGAAATGAAGCTACCAGAGGCAATAAATATGATTGCAAAAACAGTGATGCATCACTAGATTCTCTCTTCTCACTCGTACATATAAATATTTACAAATTACCATACTACATTACTAGGTCTATTAAAATACAATTTTTATGAGATACCTAATACTTTTAATAATTATAGAAATGTTTATATGATACTTAATATTTTGATGGATTGAATACGCTCGAATATTTTTCATTGATAAGCTTAATAAACATACATATACTTATAAAATTAAAAGTTGTAAATTAAAATCTAAGAATTTTCTAGACATTTCCAATCTAGCCTAGACCAAAAGTTGATTACATCTGGCTAGTTCATTCAGGTTCAGTCAACCCTATGTGGCCGATGCAGTCAGTAGTCGTGCTCCCGCTGATCGACAAAGGTACGTTCAATTATAATAATCAGTGTAATAAAGAAAAGTAAATATATGTTTCTGTTTATAACGTGATAATAAGTCTTAGAGTTACTTATTCCTTGAATTTGTTAATAATTTCTTTATTCTGTGTAGTTAATTAGTAATAGAAGTTTACATAGGGTCTAAGATGGCAAGAATAGTTTTATGAGAAATGGGAAATGGGGTTTTTTATTTACTTTCGTTTCAAACTTACAGTGTAAAATTAATTATTGTTATTATCTTAAGCTGAGGAATTAAATGCTCACTTCAGACTTTTTAAATGTCATCATTGTCACTAATTAATTAGTGTTCTGTATACACCTGATAAAAAAATGTCCCACTAAGTGTAAGGCAGTAATTTAGTGAACCATTTGATATTCAAAAAAAAATACTTGTTACTTCTTATTTTGAATAATGTATTATTTTTCAACTTTGACTTCCAATTTAACTTTCAAAAGAAGTTTATGGAAAACTTATATCTATATATTTAGAAAACTTAATATTATGTAAGAAGCAACAAAAGATACTCTGAACCTTCAAACAAATTTTCATTTGAACTAAAAATATAAGGTTAAGGAATTTGAACTAAAAATATAATTTTCATTTGAACTAAAAATATAAGGCTTTTTCTTTAATTTTTTATCTTTTAAAGATTCATCTTAAATGAAGATTGTAGAAAATATTGAGCATAATTTCTAAAAAAGGGTCATATAACTATAAAATATATTTCATATTTTCAGCGGCGTTTATTCACGTTTATATTTCCACTTATTCGCTTTGGTATTTAGGCATAGTGCGGCGTTGAGTTCTGCCACTCAACACGCAATGCCGTCAGACTTCGGCAGAAAGTGGGGAAAGGAGTGTCTTAATACTAGATTCCCTCTGCCTACTCTACTGTGTGTGGAATACAGCGTGAAGCTGATTTATCTTATTTATATTTCCAGATGCAGTGTTTTTTATGCATGACGTACCTGATGATCATCGCAACTGCTCACCCACTGAAAACTAGGAAACATATTAATCACGAAAAGCGATCCATTTTTAATGATGTCATACAATCATTGAGAATGAGAAGTCAAATACCTGAAGAAATCGATATAAACGATGAGAATAATATTAGTCAAAATTATGATAAGTATAACCACGAATCCATGGATATCCCGAGTGATGTCGACTTTATGCCGCGAAGGAATGACAGAATTGAAATGCCTCCAATGAAGTACAGATTTCCCAAAAGCTTAGAAATTAATGGTACAGACAATACTGAGAAACTTAAGGAAGACATTGTTTTATACGTCCATACACCTGTTGAATACGAATTTAAACCAACTCCGAATCCTAGAAAACCAAAACCAACTAGAATAATGTCAAAAATAAACACAAATCAAAATGATGATGTGCGTTATGGAAATAAAAATACTATGGGAGATCAAAGTCAGATAGGTAATCGAGAATCACAAACTGTTGTTAAACCTACGGCTATTGTCAATTTGAGAGGAACATTGAGTCATACAGAAAGCGATGTACGTCTTGAAAGAAAACAAATGCGTAACAAAACCGTTAATCCACAGAACATTTTTAATAAAATCAAGAAATTAAAGTCGAAGGCCTAAGCGATTTGAGTAGACTAGGAAAGCTTCAAAGAATTCCCTCCAAAGTTAAAGATATTGTTAATATCGCTAAAGGTGTTTCTGAAGTAGAAGAGGATATGATGATGTGTGAAACGTCCTCGTCTAAAGAAAAGGATCGTTCGAATGGCAAATATAACAATTTGCAAATATCACTTACAGTTTAAAATTTACTTCAAAGAATTTACAAAGAAGTTCAAACATTTTTAAAACAAACCTTTCTTGGCAATAAACATATTACTTTTTTTATGATGAGTTCTCTGAATTTTGTTTACATTTCATAGTAATTTGATATGTCGGCAGAAGTATGTGTACTGTATTCAATATTTAAGGATTTGGCTTACAAGAATTGATTAGTCTAATGACAGATATTTTGCCTGTTGATATAAGACATATTTAATAAACGAAGTAAGTTATTAAGGTCAGCTATTTTCAGTAAACTAAAATAGTTAAGGACCGAGGCCGTCGTGGCGCAGGAGCACAAGGGTCTGACTGTAACGCGACTGTTGTGGGTTAGACGAGTGGGAACTCGAGAGAATGAGCAAAGGTAAAAGCCCGGTGTTGAGTTCCGCCACTCAACACGCAATGCCTCGAAAAATACGGTGGAAAGTGGGGAATGGAGTGTCCTAACACTAGGATCCCTCTGCCTACCCTGCTATATGCGGGATACAGCATGAAGCTGATTTTTTTTATTTAAAATAATCAAACTGCAAGTTAATAACATTTTAAATATTTTAAGTATAATTTTGAAAAATTATAAATTGTTGTATTGTAATTAAAATATGTAAACGCAAGTTATAGTTTAAATGAAAAAAAAACACTTTTTGAACCTGTTTTAATCACATAAATGTCAATCACTGTCAGTGTTGTGCGTTACATTATTTTTGTTTCTTTATATTATTTTAAAAAACTTTAAGTCTGGAAATATACAGTTTATGTATGAGATATCACTGTACAAGTAATTAAGTGTTATAAAAATCTCGGACATAAAAAGTTCTAAAAAGTAAACAAACAACACAAAAGGAGCTGATAATCTTTAAGCTTCAGAACATATATTCTCAAATCATGTAAGAATAATTCCGATTGAGGCACCTTTCAAGCAAAAAATACTAAATCAAAATCGATTCATCCATTTGGGAGCTACGATGCCACGGACAAGCAATGTAAAAAAATCTATAAATTTATTGTCTAGAATTTAAAAATAATAAAAAAAATGTACAGTACTTCTTACAGGTTACTTCAATTTGTACTCACCTAGTTTTTATTCAGTTATAACGTTTAGAGAACAACCTACCTTTCAACTAAATTTTGTAGTTGTCTTACCATTTAAGCTTAAATCAATCCCGTTAGATGATTCATTGTATTTGTTAAAGGTTAAAAAGTGTGTATTCGTAATTTAATCCTATCGTGGCGCATGGACACAAGCGTGCGACTGTAAATGTGACGGTTTTGGGCTCGATTCAAATTCTTTAAGCTTAACCAAGATATCGCCATACCTCTCTTACCATTCTCTCTTACTTTGAATGAATAATATATAAAAGATAAAGAAGTAATTAGTCCTGTTTGCAAAATTTTGCTGACCTTTGATAGGAATTTTATAATTTCTTTTACATATGTACGTAATTGTAAGATATGAGGAACCAAATTCTATATGTCACAACTGTTTTAATTTATCATAGATTTCCGTTCCGTGGCGCATGGATGAAAGTTCCTACAATCCCGCACAATAGTAGAGTTCTACGTATGCAGGTGGTGTGGGTGGTATTTTAGCTTGTGATGTACTGCGCAGTTAGGAAATTCGGCGGCAGGTAACAGGTTATGTTTTAACATTAGGTTCCCTTTGGCTACCCTGCTGTGAGCGGGATACAACGTGAAGTTGAAGAGTTCGTTGATAATTAAAAAAGTTTTCGACGGTTTTCGACGGTGTTCACTATTGCGGTCTTAATTTTGATCTGAACCAAAAATTTTCTAACAGATTATTAATTTGTAAAGTAAATATAATTTATTACTAACTTAATACAAAAAGTGATATATTTATGTGACATCCAATCAAGCTTAAGCCGATACATAAATTTTTCTATTTTGGACGTTTTATTGACGAAGCTTGAACGACGAGGCATTGAACTTTAGAAAATCGATCGCAATATTATAAAGTTACATCTCAGATAATATTTCGAAGTGCTTCCCTTACTTAGAAAAATATATATTACATTGAATGTCGTTATAAACGGTTGTGACGAAGTGGGACAACTTTCAACTGTAAATGTGATGGTTGTGGGTTCGACCCTCGGTTTGGGTAATGTTTTGCTTTACCTTCGCTCTGATAAGACAAAGCGTAAGCGTATAATTGAGTTCCTCTATTCAACACACAACATGTCTAACTTGAGCGCAAAGTAGGGAAAGGAATGTCTTGACAAAAGGTTTTTCTATCTACCATTCTATATGCGGGAATAAGCGTAAAGATGATAAAAGCAACATTCAGCTATATATAAAATACGAATAAACTAATTCTAGTTTATTTAGCTATATATAAAACTATTAATTTACTAACTCTAGTTAATCCCGCATCTAGCAGGCTGAGGGTAC
>DWGR01005470.1:0-10351 GCA_018247715.1 Heliconius burneyi
GACGTCTGGCAGGAGTAAGGAGGCCCTCGTAATAGGGTCTGGTAGTAATAAATATAGATTGTTTACATTATTCTTCAAAACATATTTAAAAACGGCCGTTTCTACTTTAACGTAGCTGGAGGTGTACTCTAAGTTGGCGCTATCTCTGAAAGGTCCCCATTTTCAAGTTAGAGAGTAGGCATACAGTCTTAACTTCATATTAGACTATTATTCCACAAAATTTCAGCTTTGCTAAAATGACATAGGTCTGGGGGCCCTGGGATCTCAGTCTATAAGGTCCCGAGTTCCCTCTGCGCGCCCTTTTATATGAGGAAAAATACCTGCAAATTATTTAAATAAAATAAATATCCGCACTAGAACTTTTCCTTACCCATTGACATACAGAAGCCCGGTTCAAACAGTACAGAATTAACTTGTTAACAAACAAAATCGTATTTTAAACGCAGGTGGAGTGTGAAGCCGCAATATGGTGCTGATGAAATCTATATAATACTGTACGATATTAACGTTTAACTACATTATAAAATGTTATAATAATATTTAAAAAGGTAGACACGCCGTTATATATCTTATATTATCTAGATTGTTATTATCTATATCTAGATTGTTATTATAGGTTCACAGTGTATTCCGCACATGGTAGGGTAGGCAGAGAAAACCCACTGTTAACGCATTGCACGCCTAAATTTTTTAGCTACTACGTATAGACGGAACTCAACGCCGCGCTTTGTCTCTTTGACAGAGCAAGGAGTTGAAAATATTAAATATTTAATACCCCCGATTGAGAATCGAACCCACGACAGTCGCAATTACAGTCTAATTTTAATATAAATATAACGAGGCGTGAGGATAATACTGACGTTGGCCAGCGTCTCACTGTAAGCTCGATGGTGGTAGATTCGATTTCTACATGCTAATTGACGGAACCTAACGTCTCACTTTGCCTAAAACCAGTCAGAATAAAAAATAAAGTATGGTTAGGTTACGAAATCCACTTTAAATATATAAAAAGATAATGCATGTATAATAAGACTTATTTGAATAGACCGAGAAAATATCTACATAAATTTATTTTAATGCATATTACCCCAAATGAAATTTGAACCCACTATTATTAAAGTTTTAATATTTAAGCTTCCATTAAAATATTGATATTAATTTAAAGCACCAGATTATTTGAGGCTAAGTTGGTCTTATTCGATAGTAAAATATAATTTCGGTCACCTTTTAGCATAATTGTAACATCTGCTGTCGTTTTATAGACTTTTTTAAATTGCAGATTTGCTCCTACTAATATACTTAAATTTTATCTAAAATACAGATTTTTTATTTAACAGCTATACTCATAGACGTCAATTAAAGATTAACTGGTATTAATTACTTCATTGGATATTTGTCTTACTTTCTGCCCCTGCGCCACGACGGCTTTAAATATCAGGTATGCAGCATATAGAGATATTTCTATTTGTATGGAAAAAGTAAAAAGAAGTGACCTTCCTCTATAATATAGAACATGAGTGGAGTAAAATTATAATCTAACATTTAAATCTTTTCTTATTGAGATATAATTATGAAGTAAAGTAGATAAAGGCATGCCCAAGGAGTAATGAAAGGTTAAAAGGATTCATTATGGTGCCATCACGAAGCCTCTCAAGTTTAATATTAGAAAATGACTTGTGTAATGGTGTGTCATTTGAAATTGTTACGTGATTACTTCTAAATGCTTATAATTAAAAGATGTCGCGATATCATGTCTCTTAACATATAGATTACTAGTATTTTTTTATAGCTCTATGTTGTCACCCGAATATAGGCAGAGAGGATCTGGGAACCTAGTGTTAGGACTGCTCCACTTTCTGCCAAATTCTAGAGGCGATGCGGTTTGAGTGGCGGAACTCAACGTCCCGCTTTGTCTCGTTATTGGAGCAAGAAAATAAGAATATTAAATATTACATTACCTTAATAGGGAATCGAACCCACAACATGTCGCGTTTACAACCGCACAGCCCTGAGCTACAACCGGCTTCAACACACTGTGTGTTAAGTGACTAAACTTAACGCCGCAATTACTCTACCAGGGCGAGCTAATAAATTTAAAAAAATAGCTAGGGAAGCTTTATTACTTAAATTAAACATAAGGTAGGTAAGGATCTAAATTGGCATATGGTTTTAACATCAAAGGGTGTCCGTTTCCGCTATTGATTTTTGAAACCGTATTTTCGAACAGATGGCTTTTTTGTTACGTAGCTCCGAAAATTAAATATAGTTGAGATAAAGCCTTATGTTTTACAACAGATTTTAATGTTTATCTGAAAAAAAATTTAAAAATGTAAAAAAAATATAATTCTTTGCTTAGAATAGGATCACCCTTCCTCATCCATCTTCGGCATTTAAAAGCGGCAGCTCTATGCCACTGCGTTACGCATTAGGTAATGCTGGGCTCCGGCGCCCAACTACCTCAAAAGGTGGCAACGCACCAGTAGCTCCTCTGGTGTTACGCGGGGTTTTGGGCCGCGGTGATCACTTACCATCAGGTGACCCGAACGCTCGTTTGCCCTGTCTTTTCCCATAAAAAAAAATCATGAAGCCCAAGAGGCTGAAGCTGCGAACGGTCGGATTGGTCTCTACGTGTAAGGTTGACAAACATACGACACGTAAAAACAATAATAAATCGTTTTAACAGCCAGTTGTGGTGCAGGGGCACAAGCGTGTGACTGCCGACAGGTTGTGAGGTCGATTTCCACTCGAGAAAATGAAATATTTAATATTATATTTGTTCACTCTGTTGTTGAGGCAAAGCGCGTCGAGTTCCGCCACTAAACACGCTATACTTTCAGAATTCGCGCGGAAGCGAAGAGTCTTAACACTAGGCTCCCTTTGTCTACCCTGCTGTGTGCGGGATACAGCGTGAAATCGATTTTTAGTATTGCATTATATAGCATTTAGACAAAAATGTTGCGAGAAATTCAAATTACCTACATATAGCCCAATGTGACACTTTTGATATTCGTTATAATCACGCAAGTTGTTTGATAGTTAATGAAACAGAAGAATGTAGCGCTGGTTCATAGAGCTCTATGGTGGTGGCCGTAGAATCGATTTTTGTATGTATTTTGTATGTTCATTATGTTACTATGGAATTGTTTAAATAATTTTATTAAAAAAATTAAAATGATATGATAAAGGTACAGTAGGTTACATCGAAATGATTAATATGTGATTGTGAGCGTGAGGATCGTGGGTTCGATCCCTCTCGGGGAATTTATTGATATTTTTGTTTCTTCGCTGGGGAACGGAGTGTCTTAACAACAAGCTTCCTTTGCCATCCTGCTTTATATGTAAACCAGCGTGAAGCTCTATAATATAACCTATAGTTAGGCCCATACAGCCTAAAAGACATTTCTAAATTTAAAGCAATAGTTCCTGTGATTATCGCTTTCAACCAAATTAACTTTTCTGCTTTATATGTATTAGTATAGAAATATATATTCTATTATTTTTTAGTTTCACGCTGTATCACGCATAAGCAGGGTAGCCAGATGGAACTTGGGAACCTACTGAAGACACTGTTCTTATTAAGATACTTCCCTATTTTCCGCCGAACTCCGGAGGCATTGCGTGTTATGCTTATGCAGTTACTAAATAAATACATGTAAATAGTTTACAACAAAGGAATTAAACATGAATGTTTGCAATCAGCCTCAGCCTTCGGTCATGCGATGTGACATGTGCGGTAAATTCCAATACTGTGAATTCCTATGAAAGTTATTTTTTATTTATCATCGATTTGTTTATCCTGCAGTCAGCTCGTTAAATAAAAGCTTTGGTCAAAAGTTTAATATTCTACTATTGTTATATGTTATTATTGAAAAGAAAATCCAATTTCAAACGAAATCTTAGCTAATATTACAGAACTGCAGAGTTTGTTTGGTTAAACACACTAATCTCAGAAAGTGCTCTTTGAAATATGCATTTTGTATAAGACTATATAAAGAGCTATATGTTATATTATGTTAATACATCTATCTTAATTTGCTATATCCTCTGCCTTAAGGTTGCCTCGTAGAAATTGCTATTAGGCAATAAGGCCGCCTTTTGTACATTTATATATTTTTATTGTATTTCTGTATCGTTTCTTGTGTGTGCAATAAAGAGTTATTATTATTATTAGAAACAGTTTGTAGGTCACACGTCAAAAGTTTTATTAAGAAAAGCATTGCTCTGCAATACCATTTACAATCTTTATCTTGTAATAAATCGCCCTATTTACTATGTCCAAGCTTTCTTTTCTTAATGTTTCTGTTTCAGCTCAAAGATCTGTAAAGTAAGATGTATGTTCTACATAAAAATGTCTAATCTAGCAGATTTTTAATGTACCTCCATAAGATAACATTTTGAAGCATTTTTAACCATTAAGCCATGCTTCGAGACGTTTTAGAAGATTTTTCTTATAAAAATAAATTAAATTATTTCAAAAAATGACTCTACCAACAAGCAGTCAGGTAAAGTAGATTATTATGTAGAGCTGAGCGATGAGGCTGTAATACTATCGTTCATTATTTATATTTTTAATTAATGTGCAGTTGTATAATTTCAATATTATTCACAATGTATGTAACAACAGGATGAAGGTGAGGTCGAACTAATGAACCACTTAAAATCAATTTATTTTGTTCCCAGATCTAATAATATTATTGTTTGTATTTTTTAGCTTCTCGCTGTATTCCCCGCACATAGCAGGGTAGACAAAGGGAACCTAGTTAAGACACTCCGTTCCCCACTTTCTGCCGAGTTCTGGAGGCATTGCGTGTCGAGTGGAAGAACTCAATGCCGCGCTTTGTTGCCACACCAGAGCGACGGAATGGAAATATAAACGTAAATAAAAATATATATAATTTACTTTAAATTTTCTATATGTTGTGCGATAATATCAAGTACATACAATATTCTCATTTAAACTAGTAAGAGTCACGTTTTAAACGAGAGATTATGTTTGTTTAACAATTTAATTGCTTGTTTACTATTTATATTTCAGTTCAGAGCATAGGTTATCGCTAGACCAGCGTGGCGGACAGCGTTTTCTCTTCTTTATGAAAATAATACAATTATAAATTACTTTTTTCTAGTTTTTTAATATGCTAAAAATAAGATAAAAAATGTGATACATATTTTATGTATAGTCTAACGTATATTAATAATTTGAAACGATTAACTTAAGCGGTAGAGTCAAGTAGGCTATTCCCCCATACTTCAATATGAATGTTTAGCTTTGAATCTTAATCTTAGATAAAGCGAATTAATCGGGTCTTCTAAGAAAAAGTACAAAAAAAACATATTTTTTTTAAACAGAAATATTATAAAACGTGTTTTTTACATATACTCGTATTTAATACTATTATAATATTAATATAACTTATTTTATTATTATAATAGTATTAAATATATGTGAAAAACACGTTTTAAGATTACTATTGTTATTATAAGAAAATAATCGAATAATTCTGTAACATTACAGAATAATTGCTGGTGTCGAGGTAAAGCGCGGCGTTGAGTTTTGCCACTCAACTGAAGTGGAAAGTTAGGAACAGAATATCTTAACACTAGGTTCTCTCTGCCTACCCTGCTGTTTGCGGGTTACAGCGTGAAGCTAATACAATAATAATATAAAATGTTTAATTATCAGAATTATTGCCCCCCTTCACTGGGGGAAGGTTGTGTACATACATAAACACTGTTCAGTACACAGGAACGTACGTGTTTGCTGACAGCGCTCAGTAGCTAAGAGATTACCGAAAATAAACATATGGTGTTGGCAGTTCATAAATTATTAACGTTTCGCTTGATTTTATGCCAGAATTTATTAAATTATGGGTAGAAAATGTTTTGAAAGCATATACATTAAGAGATTTGTTTTTTTTTTAATATACTTAACAAGTTAAATTTAACAAGTGTTGAGTCGAGTCGAACTACTAAAATTTAATTGTCATATAATTCTGCACTTTAACTCATGCAACCCGGAATAAAAACAATAAAAAATTCAATTCCAGATTCCAGAACTCGGCAGATCCACTGCGTCGACAGAATGGGGAACGCAGTGTCTTAACACTAGGTTCCCTCTGCCTACCCTGCTGTGTGCGGGATACAGCGTGAAGCTGATTTAATTTTTTTAAATAAAAAAGTTAATTTAAGCTTCGAACATCTGTTATGGAATGTTTTTGCATTTTGAGCTATATAGAGCACAATATTTAAAGTTACACTCCGTTTCCGACTCTCCGCCGCATACGAGGAGTAGCTAATGCAAGTGCTCGTAGATGCTACTCCTCGATTACAAAGAAAACACACTTTTAACCAGTAAGAGTAACCAATCAAAGTGAGATTTGGAAGGGTAAAAAATTTTGCGGTTTTCCGTTCCTATTTGACAGTATCTGGTTTGTATGCATTATCTGTGACGCAATTTTGACGTCGTGAACAGTTCTTTTTTATTAACAACGTCCATACAGTCATTATCAAAAACAAGAATATATTAAATTATAATTACTATAATTATTTAATTTCGATATTTTACATCAGATGTTTCAGAGAAACAAATAAAAAAATGGCCTGTTTTGTTCTACCTTAATGAAAGTATTGCAAACTTGGCTAAAGTGCTTCAATTGATTGTCCTAATCTTAATAAATTCAGTATTGCCATACGAAATTAATCAATTTGAGGCATTGAGAAAAAACTATTTTAGTTTAATTATTAAAAATATTAACTTAAGAGATTTTATTTAACCTTATGCTAAATAATCTGTTTACAGCGCATGTAAGCCAATATACGTAGAAGTTCATTTAAATTCAATGAATATTTCCTAGAACACTAGAGTGCATTATTTTCATTCTATTAAATTATGTTTTAAAGACCAGTTGCGGCGCAGGGGCGTAAGCGCGACAGGTTGTGGGTTCAATCAAATAAAGGTCTAAGCCTAGCGAATTAACGCATTCAATTAAACAAACCCTTGTGCATTATAATATTCAGTAGATAGGTATATAAATATACCCGTCATAGTAAAAATTTAAATGTAAAATTTTTACTTTTTCTTTTTTATTTTGCTTACATATAACGCGGTTCTCTTCTTTCTAAAGACTGTATGAATTAACATGAGCTACCTAGAAGTGTTATAATACAAACAGACTATCTATCTGCTCGTGGCTTCGTCCGCTCGAACTATATAATTATTTATTTTCTCATCTGAACTACTTTCGTGATCAACTTTATCATTCTGAAGGTAAAGGGTTATTAATCCCTATATTGATAGCACAAGTAATCGCCCAATTTAAAAAAATAGTTATTATGTATTAATTCAGTCGAACAGAACATTTTATAAAGACATATGTTTTTATTTATGAACTGATTACAGAAACATTAAATACAATACTTAAAATTGTATTTAAATAGGTTGAGCTATTTTAGAAAGAAAAAATATCTTTTATAGATTTTATTCTTCGATCAATTATATGATATACATATTATGATTGATTATACATATTGTATAATTGTTTATACATATTGTATAAATATTTATACATATTGTATAATCGACGACTTTATCACATTGATAGATGTCTCCAATAATAGTTCTTGTCATATATCTTCCATGTACAGAAGCGACGAGTTCCAATATTTGATGAGAGTTGAGAATTTTCAACAAAAATATAACAGCAGTATTGAAATTCAACGTAGTGGAAATTGGTATCCAAACAAATCTTTTTTGCCTAAAGCGCGTTGACGTGTTAGCCAAAATCTACCACGCCTAAAATCCTAGTAAGGATTTAAAATAGCGCACATGGCATTTTAGTGTAATACACGTTTCTTTAAATTTAGTGTGGAGTGGAGTAAGCTGAGCAGGAAGGCAGACCCTGGCAATAGCCGGGATTAATGCCAGGGTGAAGACACGTTTCTTTAAATTTAAATAAAACTATGTTATGATACTAATAAATAAATATGTTTTTATCTTTATTTATAATTTAAAATTGGAAAGATGCGCGACCACCCTTTATTATTAATAATTAAAAAAACATAGTTTTTTTTACACTAGCTAAAACTATGACCACGGCTCACTATAAAGAAGAAAGTGTAGTATAGGTAAATCAATTTTCAAAATATTGCAAGTTTCAGTCGCAGAACTTAACGCCGCATTTCGTTGCCAGAGCGAGGCCATTAAAATAATTTATTATCTCGAGGGAATCGAATTTACAACATATTTTTTTGCTTCACACTGTATTCACATATCAGAGAATACACAGAGTACACACTTGCGATTTCAGGAGACATTGCGTGATAAGCTGCAAGACTCAGTTAAGTCTTACCTTACCTCGTTAAAAAATATTAAATATTTCACTTCCTCACGTGAGAATAGAACTCATAACCTATTGCGTTTACAGCTTCACGCTTGTGCCTTTGCGCCGTGACTATATCACCCAACAATTATAATATAAAGTTACTTATATTTTATTACTTCTTTCTTTCAAAAGAGGAAGTAGGTACACAGCACTTGCCGAAGAGTTTTCAATACCGTACAGCCCGTCCATTATGCATAGAGGTCGTCTAAGCTCGTCGCTCGCCCCCACAACGTTCTGGATCGTAAGAAAGCAGTCATGCTTGCTAAGTGATTACTTTGTTCTAGACTGCAAGTTTTTGTTAAAATAACGGAAATTGAGTTTGCTTTTCTTTGGAATATTTATGGAAATATACGTTATTTTATATAACATACATAAAAATCCACTGCACGCTGTATCCCGCAATCAGCAGGATAGGTAGAGAGATAACGTAGTAGATAACATAACATACGTGTATAAAAAAATGCTAAATGTGAATTACGTGTGATGGAAATGTATTTGAAAATTCTTATTATCACTTAAATTTTGCCATGTCTACTGAAAAAAAAAACATATACCTCGAACCTACAACAATCGCCTTCAGTTATAAATTCCACCTGCACCAATATTTAAAATAACATTCAGAAAAACCTACTCAGCGGCGTTTAATTCCGTCACTCAACACGCAATGCCTCCAGAATACGGGAGAAAGTGGAGAATGGAGTGTCTTAACAATAGGTTCGCTTTGCCTACCCTGCTGCGTGCGGGATACAGCGTGAAGCTGATTTATTTATTTATTTTTACTACAGTTTCATAACATTTTGAAATCATTCCAATTGGCAGGTATCGTTCCATGTTTTATTCAAGTAAAGTTATTCAGTTAACCCGGTTGAAGACTTCGGTACGTGGCTTCGAAGTAAGGCATGAATATTAATATAACTAGACCCAATTAAGCAATTTAAATCGATAGAGAAATAACCACAATAACTATTTTATTAAATTTATTTTGACATCATTTATAATGGTTAACACAACAAGAGATAGAGAAGAGATACGATATTTACGAGTTCAATATCGAGATTTTTTGTGAATTACAAATGATAATCACATTCTCATATTTAAATATATGTGCCAATTTCGATATATTACGTTAGCCGAAACCCGCGCGTTATGCACTAGAGCAGGGGTTCCCAACCTTTTCCTGGTCAGGGACCACTTTTATATCAATATTGCTAGTAGGAACCTCTATGTAGGTATAAATTTTAACGCCGGGCCACTGAAATTGAAATGGCTCGCGGACCATCTTTAGGCTTCTGCGGACTACTAGTAATCCGCGGACCACTGGTTGGGAACCACTGCACTAGAGCAAGGTAGTTAAAATACATAATATGATCATTCCCTCGAGTGGAGATAGAATTCACAGCTATCGCGTTTTTCCGGCCATCGTAAAGCGCTCCCACTGCACCACAAGGTCCTCAAAATAAATCTCTACGTTTTAAAATGGTGGCTACGCAAAAGGTGGATAATTATGGTAACATGGGAAACTAATGTTAAGATATCCCGTACACAATTTTCCCAATTCTGGACACGCAATGTTGAGAGGCGGAACTCAACGCCGCGTTTTGCCTCGTCCAGAGCGAGGAAGGGAACATTTTGACTGGATTTCTTCAGTGTTGTTTTAAATTAATGAACTAGTCATAGTAGTTTTGAGGAGGCGCAAATTTCGTATCGTAACGTCCATCTCGCAAGGCAATATTTTAAATGTTTCCAGAATTAGGATCATTGCTCAGCGTCCCTTTTAGAGGACTAACGAGCCCATTTAAACTCCCATCTTATATAACAATAATGCAGAGTAAGCATTAAGCATGTTTTTTATGTTTTACATATCTGGATAGGCTGAGGGAACCTAGTGTTAAGAAAGTCCCTTCACATCCGTTCACCACTATCCTCTCATTTCTAAAGACATTGCGCATTGAGTGGTGGAACTCAAGGCG